>PVIH01006781.1:77824-107286 GCA_004025045.1 Sigmodon hispidus | reverse complement strand
TGGATGACAAAGGATGTTTATTCAAGCTAAGCTTGATCCCTTGGCACAGTCATATATACAGAAATAGAAAAAGTCAGGAAACTATAAATCATGTTGCCATGAAGTCCCTTCTCTCCTTTGGCTCAGCTTTCTCAGTGGGCCTCCTTCTCAGCTTTTTCTTTCAAAATTCCGGAGTGTGGAAGGCTCAGGTCACTTCTTGGCAGCCTCTGCCTGAGCTGCCAAATCTGCCTCTTTCTGAGCAGCCAACACCACAGCTCGTTCCTTCTGGAAAGCTGCCAGTTCTTCTGCACTGAGGTCCTTCACCACACGAATGCCCATGGAACGGGCAGAGCCAATGATGGATCGGATGACAGAAGACAGGGGGACATCCTGCATAGCGAAAGCATCATCCTTAGCCTTGACACAGGCAATCTCATATATGTGCTTCACACTCACCAGGCCTGCCACCTCTTTCCCTGTTTGACAGGCCCCCTTCTCAATCCCAGCCGCTGCCTTCAAGAAGTAGGAAATAGTAGGTTGCCCAATCTTGAGCTCAAACGTCCTGTCAGGCTTCACAAAAATCTTTGTAGGCAGGGGAATGCCTTCTTTGATGTCCTTTGTCTTTTCGTTGAACACTTTGCAGAACTGGTTGATAGAGACACCTCGCTGCCCCAAGATGGGACCTAGTGGGGGCCCAGGCATAGCTTGGCCTGCTCGCACGATAGTCCGGATCACGCCGCCGGCCTCCGGCTTCTTGACGGCCCGAGTGACCCGGCTTAGCTTTGACATGATGCGGGACCAAGAGCAGCAAGAACTAGGCTCTGAGCGCTGCCATTTTGCGTCCAGATCCTTATTTTCCTAATCAGAAAGATAACGGAGGGAAAGAGAAATTTTGAGTAAACTTTCTACTGATGATGTCTGAAGAACTGTCTACTGATGAAGCTTTAAAACATGATCGATTGGGGTTATTTGGTGATAATCATATATTCATCCTTCTGCCTTCTCTCCACTCCCTGAGTATGAGACAGTTTAGAATGTAAAATACCATAGAATGTGGCATCTCAGCATAGTGCTAACATAAAAGTTTGCAGCCTTCCTATTTTCAAACATTGGCTCTACCAATCTCTATTCTTCTGACTTTGGATACCATTCTCAACATACCTGTCTTCAATTAACCGCAACAAAAATTGAAAATATCAACAAAGCATCTTTGCTGTATTGTATGAATTAAGCTATTCAGTCTATGCAAAATAATGTACCTGGCATGTAGAAAATATTTTTAAAGTAAAAATAAATGTATTACCTAAAATTAATAGTGATCATTTTGTTTTCTCTTGAATTGAGTAGAATTCTATAGCAATCAGAATAAAAATTTTATTCTGTTGTTCAGCTTCTTACAAGAAGATAGACACTAGGATCCTAGAGGTCCCAGGAACAGGGGAGGTGCAGCTCACCTGCCAGGCCAGAGGTTATCCCCTGGCAGAAGTGTCCTGGCAAAACATCAGTGTTCCTGCCAACACCAGCCACATCAGGACCCCTGAAGGCCTCTACCAAGTCACAAGTGTTCTGCAGCTAAAGCCCCAGCCTGGCAGAAACTTCAGCTGCATGTTCTGGAATTCTCACACAAAGGAGCTTACTTCAGCCATCGTTAGCCCTCTGGGTAAGTGCAGCCCCTACTGTTTAGTTCTATCAATCAGAGTTCAGGTGAGAAGGAGGAGATGGTGTGAGCCATTAGAGGGAGGTGTTATAAAGGGACTCTTCATGAAGTCAAGGAAGAATCTAAAAGAATTACAAGTATAGAACAGGACAAATATCTCTATTGAGCAAGAGAGGCTTACAACTGGAGAGGCTACCGGAAGAAAGCAGCCATGGGGACAGCACCTCTTTTATAGTCCACATCCTAGCAGCTTTAAGAAAGGAAGTACAGAATGACAGATACCCTAACCACAACTTAGGTCCTCCAGTATCCTTCTTCCAGAAAGGCCAACATCTGGATCTCAGAGCACAATGTTACAGTGTAGGAAACAGATCTGGAGAAGCAGTAGAAACATCCTCTGTGATTCCAGAGTGACAAGTGAATAGCATGAGTGCTGGCTGTACTGCTGGCATTCCTGAGAAACAGATCTCTTACCAAAAAAAAAAAAAAAAAAAAATTATACAGTTTGACTGGCCACACTAGCTAGTTTTAGAAGAGGATTTCATTCTTCTGAATTTCTGCACTAGCAAAATCGCAACCTATTTGAACAAACCAGTAACTTTTTGTGCCAGGTAAGAGCGTTTTCGTTTGATTACTAAAATTTATTGGCTAGAAAAAACAATCATTTGATAAGAGACAGGAATTGTTTTTCACTGTTGTATGTAGTTCTTATTGTTCCTGTATCTATCAAATTGTCACAAATGTAACAATATGTTCAAAACAACGGAACTTTATTCATCTTCTACTTCTGGAGCCTTGAAGTCTAACATAGACAGGTTTCACTGAGTTCTAGTCCAGGTGAGTAAGATCACAGAGGTTCTAATTTTCTTGCCTTTTCTAACTATCCTTCCTCTATACTGCATGACTTGTGACTGCTTCCTGCAGATTCAAAGGCAATAGTCACATCCCCCAGCCCCTCCGCTGTTATCAGACCTTCCTCTGACTCTCTTTTTTTCTCTTGAGCCTTGGTCTTCATCAGATGTTCGTACCTGAAGAAATGTATGTGTCCAAATAGGTTATGATTTTGTTGGTGCGGGAATGCAAAGGATGAGATCAACTTTCAGAACTAGCTAGCATGGCCAGTCAAGCTCTGAATACTTAATAAGAGACAGATTTTTCTCAGAAATGTCACTAGACCCAGTTAGCTCTCACAACAGCCAGCAGAACAATACAGATCCTACTCACTTACCCCTCTGAAAAGGACCCAGTGAAAAATGTCTTTTTGGTCAGTGTTGGATAAAAAAAAAAAGTCCATTCTGACCTGACAACATTGTCTAGTAGTGATCCCCTGCCTGGGCATCAGGTGGTTTTCTACTTTTTTCAGAGCATGGCAGTTTTTAGTTTTTCAGTTATATGAATCATTAGTTGAAGGAAAACATTATCACAAAAAGAGGAAGTAACTTCTTCTTTTCCCCTTCCCTGGTGGTGTCAGAGCACACAGAGAAGGAGGAGCTGAGGGAATGTGCACCTCAGGGATCTCCTCTCCCTTTGTGCCTTCTGCTTAGATGGCAGGGTCTCTAGATGACATGCCCAGCCTTTCCACACCTCCGCAGGGAAGCTACCCAACTGTGAGCGGGAATCAAGCAATGAAACATGCCAGTCTTCCTCGTCTTGGAGTAGGACAGGTGGGGGTTGGTTGTTTGTGTTGTTTGTATTTTTATTGTTGTTATTGTTGGGGAAGGGGGTCTGGGCAACCAAAAGAATTTAGGTCCCCAACAAGAGGTGACATTGGTCTTAAGCCAGGGGGTTCTGACAGGAGAAAGCAACTGATCAATACAGCAAGAACTGACAGAAACACATAAAAAGACACAGAGACACAGAAACACACACATAGTGATGACAACCCTGGGTGGCCACCGTACATAAACCTGACCGGAATGGGAATTTAGTGAGTCTCACATGGATTCTGGACACTACATCAGGAGCAGTACCTCTGACTTACCTTCACCAGTCTCACCTCCTGAGGTGATGACAGACCAGGTAATTTTCTCATTCCTTTCCTTTTGAGGTAGAAGTGTCAGACTTTTCCAACACATTAGCATTAACTGATCAAAGGGAGCCCTGGGGACCCAGAACTCCTGTTCTGCACCCCTCAGGAGCCCCTGAGGCATGCACTCATCCTTGCTCCAAGGGGCTCAGAGACCCCTAGTGTCTGGAGGTCTGGTCTCTGGGTATCTCTGTGGAACTCCAGAAATGTGGAGTATCCACCAGAGAAGACTGCTCAGATATGGGTTTTAAAAGCCAATAGAAAGTCTTTATTAGCCAGACGTCCACTATATTGGGTCTTCTGGAACCCAGCGTAGCCCCAAGCCTTTCTCAGGGTGAGTTTTTTAAGCACAAAAACTATATTCTGGGTTGACATACTTTAGCTAACAATGACAGTTAGCCAGAAGTAGAAACCAAAAGGCAAGATTAGTATATTCAAAGACTTTCCCAGAACTTCAAACTTTGATGGCTTAGGCCTTTGTTTTCATTTTGGCAGGTGGTACTGTCTATACTTGTTGAGTTTTATGGCTTGAATCATGGAGTCATTTATGTTAAGGTCTGGGGGGCCTTATTGAAGTCTGGGACCTTGTTACAATACCTTTCTACTTCCACACCTTCTTTGCACTGTAAGTTCCTTTCCTGGAAGCCCCAAGCCTCCCCTGTATAGGACAGCTCATCCAACTTCAGAGTTAGGCTCTCATCTTGCTCATTAAAACTTTTTATCCACATCACTTTACTTAGATCTTTTACCAACATTACTTGCTTGTTTTCCTGTGACCATGTATCATCTTTTTGTATTTTTAATGTGTATTTTCATAATTCACACAGTTCTTCTTTATATCCAGACCAAAGTGAAATGGAATACTTTGCCTATGAGGAGTGCCTGTTAAATGTTGTAGTGTTCAGTAGGAAACGTCATCATGAAGACCCCAGCTCCTTCATCTGAGCTCCTAGCCTATATGGACAATCAGCTCAGATATGGTGCCCTGATTTGTGACACACAAGAACAGCAGCAGGACAACCACAGTCACATGTCCTCCCAAGGGGACCTCCCTTCTACTTCTTGAAGGCACTGTCCTTACAACTGTCCTGTCTCCACTCATTCTCCTAAACTGAACTACCCACCTACAGCAGACTGTTGTGACCCACGTCAGACTTCCCCAGAAGTCAGTGAGTAAAACTGATGCAGAAATGAGAGTTCAGGAGTGGGAGGTCACCTGCCACTGAGGGGACAGAAGACTGAGCACACTGAATTGAGGCCAGAAACTAAGGAGTTATCAGGTCATTGTCCTCAGAAACAGGGCTGTCCTCAGGCAATTCCTCCATTTCCACTGGGAAATGTAACTGGGCTAGCTTACGGAGTAACTGTAAAACACTTGGTGGGGCTGGCAGAAAAACTGAAGCCCTTTCGGCACATCTGAGGGGAATCCAAGCAGCAGAAAAGAATATGGACTCTGAAAACAAACAAATTTCAAATGCTGTCTCTGCTGCCTCTGGAACATGCTACAGGGCTGTCCCAGAACTCAGTCTCTCAGCAACACAGTGAGAGTGAGGGACATGCACATGTTATAAAGTGACTGTGGTAATCAGACAAAATAGGGCACTAAAAAAGGGCAAGATGAAGGAAAGCTAAGTTACCTCCAGCAAGATTCCCAGCTTCTTTCTGAGAACTAGTCTGTGGTAAAAATAGAATAGATATTTTTTCCCCATGGCTTATCTTATTTTTGTTGAAGAAAACTCAGTTATTATAAAAGAATATGTAGGCTAAGCAGCGATAATGAAGAGACAAGCATACAAAGATTCAAAGCAGCTATATATTTTCCCATAACATAATACTGGGAGATAAAAAGGGGTCTAAGCAACTAAATGATTACATTCTATAAGTCATCCAGGGACCCAAGTTATTTCCATCTGTTGTTCTCCTGGATATTATTATTCCTATGTGCCCAAGCAGGGCCATTGCCAAATCTATATTTCTGCCTTCAGGGAGGAAAAGGGGTAGAAGAGACTTTTGATGTTTTACAGTCATGATCCAGAAGACCTATTTTCACTCTAAACTTAGTCTCTATAACTGCCTACACCTAAGTGCTGGCCTATGGGTCTAGAAAAAGCAGTCTTTGAGAACCATGTCTAGCTAATAGCCTAGTACTGGAAGAGAGAGAGTAGATGAGAAGAATAGCCAGCAGGTTGCCACAAGGTAACTATGGATCAGCTAGGTGAACTTCATAGTCTGTTCAGTCCCAAAACATTGACTGACACCTCTCATGCAGTGATACTAGACCTCATACAAGCCTGAGGGATGACTTGAGCACTACCTTTATCCTCCAAGCACAGTCTAAGGAGGCTGACATCTTCAGGAATGAGCAGAAACTCCACTCATGGAAGGATCTGTGAGAAAACCTGGACAAAACAAAGGTTCCCACAGGCACTGCAGCAGGGGCTTGAACAAACAGGCTCTTTTTCATTCTTAGTGACCACATGCTCTTGGATAAAGATGACTCCTATAGAGACTGAGCTTTGAGTCAGGCAGATCTGAATCTGCAACCCTAATTGTGTCATTTCTTCAGAAGTAGTGACCATAGACAGATTATTTAGCATCCCGAAGCCCCAAAGTGACTTAGGACTAAGTGGTATCTAATACACTCTCTGCTAGACTAGTCCATGCGTCTCAACACTGTAAAGGGAAGGTCAGGAGCAGGGCAGTCAGCAGTTTAAGCCCTTCTTCCTAAATAGTTTTGTATAACTTTTCTGCTACAGAAGTTGTTTAGTCTGTGTTTATTACTCCATGAGGCAAACTTCCAGCCTAACATGTGTACCTATTCATTGCCAAATTGTAAACACCCCTGTGGTCCTTTCTTCTCTCCATCTGGTCAAGCTGGACTTAACCAGAACTCTGCAAGGGTGTCCCACTGCCTCAAAATTACACTTCTTATCACTTCTTCACTAAATGAATTCTGCCCTCAGTGCTAGCATCTTGGTTAATCCAGACAAACTAACAGTCAGTTGTGGTCATTCACACTAAGACTTGAATGGCTAGATTAAATGTCATTATCACCTGGGATGTTCTTCTTTTTCCAAGGGATCTTGTTAGTCTTTAAAATCAAATAAGGGTGCCAATTCTAATCCCTTGAGTTCTTATCAGTGAGGGAGAAAATAAATTTTTGAGCTGAGGGTTTTTTTCCCCCACTTGAATGGGAAAGATGGGGTGATGAACAGGAGGAAAATGGGTGGGTGGGAGGGTGGATAGTAGATGGAATGACAAAGTGGTAAAAGGCACAGGATCTGGGCCCAGACAGTCTGGAGTGTATTTCAGTAAGTCCCTTGCTGTCTAACTTTGGGGAAATTTCTCAGCCTCACTTTTTCTACCATTGAAAATGGAGATCAAAGTAAAAACTACTTCACTGGGTGGCTGTGAAGGGAAATTGGTTTCTACACGAGAAGTGTGAGGTAAAGGGTTACCCCCGTGGCTGTCTGTGGTAGGGACCCCTCAGAAAGCCACCGGCTCTGACTGTGGGCTGCCCTGTGACAGGATTTTGATTCTTCCCTTCACCCAGGTTGGACTGAACCCAGGTTCCCCAGAACCTTACCACTTCATGTTTTCCTCCCGCCTTGCACCGTTACTTTAATCTGCCTAGCCGCAATGGTAGCCCTGAGAAAGAAGCTCTGTGGAAAGCTGTATTCTAGACATGGGTGAGTGACTTAACAAGCCTTTCGAGACTGTGCTGTGCGCCTCTGCTTGACACATTGCCTGTGGCCTCCAGTCTCCATGGAAACACTACAGTCCTAGGAAGGCTTTGAGACTACCCTGGGTTGTTTTTGTTGTTGTTTTTGTTTTTTTATCCCAAGAAGAAAATGGTTTAGTCTTCGGTGAGCTGAACCAATACAGAGATTTGTTTTGTTGTTTTTTTAAAAGGGATGTTTGTTTCTGGACTGAAGGTTTGTCTGGTGCTTCAAGCCTTCAAAATTCTGTCTCTTGGGTAACAGGCAGCATTCGCTGTTGAAAGGTTTGCTGTGAGGATTCTGCTAGTTTTTAATCATTCTTTTTCTCATTCTGGGCATGAGTTGGGCTAAACCTTCCTGGGCTCTACCCATTCTGTCTGGGTGGTGACTAGAGAGAGGCCTGGGAGCCTTCTCAGTTTGGGGAGGTCTTGTAGTCAGTCTGTACCTTCTCATCATCTGCTCCTATTCTATTGGACCAGCTAGGGTCTGGGCATGCCTGCAGCTCCAAATCCTAAACAGAGCTGTTCTTCTATTTGTCTGTAGTGAATTTGTTCCTCAGTTCCTGGAAGGAACCAGTCCACAAAGAGCCCAGGATGTATGTAAACCTGTCTGATTCATAGACTCGCTGGCATCTAAACAGCACCCGTGAACTTCTTTCCATGTCTATACTGGCTTTGTCAAAAAGAAAATGGCATCTCTGACTAATTCCTTTGGAGTGGGCAGTACCAGCAAGGCAGAGGAGAGGTTTTGGTGGCTGTCATCCTGCACCAATGGTGACATCATTTGTGTCCTCACCTGTTGAAGTACCATGTGGTTTGTCCACCACCTTTTGTGTATATTATGAAAGCTGACCACGAAACCTCTAACTGTAGAATTCAGGGAACAGCTGTCAAAGGAGAATAAGACGTCAGCATTCGGGGGAGGTAGAGACTGGAGGATAGCATTGTCAAAGGCAGCCTGGGCTACTCTGTGGAACCTAGCCTCAGGAGAAAAAAAGAAAAGTGTAAGGAGGAAGGGGTAAGGGAGAGGGGAGGGGTGACTGATGGGGGGGGGAGAGGAAAAGAAATTGAAGGGAGGAGGGAGGGAAGAGAGAGAGTAAAGGAGTCAAGAGAGAAACGAGACAGAGAGGCAGGCGGGACGGGATGTTGTTTTGGTTTTTTCATGGGCAGGAAGGAAGGGAATAGAAGAGCACAGAAAGAGGAAACACTGAGTTTGTTCATCAGGGCTTTGATTTTTACATAAAATTCTTTCTGTAAACCCGTGACCTTAGACTGCTGTGATAAGTGGAGCTCACGCAAGTCTTATGTCCTGCCTTTCACAGGGATCTTACAGAGTTCCTGGCCTAGGGCCTGGGGACCCCCCCCCCCCATCACTTCAGAAAGGACAGCTTAACCATTCACAATAATAGTTATGGAATTAACTCAAGGACCTGAGCATCTAGGAGCTCAGAAGCACCTGTAAGCTCCAGGGGACCTTGTGCCCTCTTCTCACCTCCCAGGGAACTAAGTCAGTCACGAAAGCACCTGATTTGAGCTGTTACTGAGGGCCTACTATGTAAGAGACTGACTGTCACAACTGTAGCCAAGACAGGAAGCCCCACCTAGCTCTTCAGCCTTTGCACTTGGACCAGTGGCAACGGGATGTGAGGAGGCCTTGACTGTAACCCACTACCACTGTGGTGTATAGCTCTCTAGTCCTGCCAGGTAGACTCTGTTTCCTCCAGGTATCTACAGCCACTGTGCAAAGGTCTCTTTGCCAGAGCAGATCCCCATAAACGTCACATTAAACTGTCACGGCGGAAGAGATAGCAGTGGCTTCCTAACCTCTCCCCTTCCACACTAGACTCTCATGAAGAACCTGACTGAGGAGCCTTAACTTGTCCCTCTTCAGGTCTTTTGGAGGCCATTGTTGTCCTGAGACTGAAGTAAAAATATAGAAGTCTTTATCTTTCTTTCCAGAAGTCTCCTTGGCCCCTATACAGGTTTACCCACCTGAGTATCATAACTCATGGTGCGTGCTGGAGGACAGCCATTGCTGGTCCATAAAATGCCTTATTTACCATTTTTTTTTTTTTTTTGCAAAGAGCAATTCAGTAGTTCAAGGATCCAGAGTGACACAATGCATTTCCGAGAAGACATTCGCAAATTCCCCCTGCAAATATCAAGTTCTGCTTTCTCACTTAGGCCTAATTTTATGAAAACTGTGTATCTCTCATAAATATGTATTATTTGCATTATCTTGTATGTGTGAGATGATGCTTAATAAAATTTCTTTATTTCTCATATTTTTATTCATACATGTATATGTATGTATAATGAATTCTAGACATTTCATCCACTATTCCCTACTCTTATTCCCCTTCCTTTCCTACTGGCATTCTTCCCCAAAAGCCCCTTCTCTACTTTTATTTCTTCTTTCTGTGTGTAACTCACTCAGTTTAATTGGAGTTGGTTGCTGAAGAATGGCTGGAAATTATTTTGGCTACACCACTGAAGAAAATGACAGCAACCACTAACTGCCAATAGCCCCTCAGAAGGGGTGGGCATCATAATTCCTCTCTTACCCATGATGAAATGTTGACAGAACCAATCTTGTGTAGGTCTTGAGTGGATAACCAAATGGGTTCCTGAGTACAATGGCTGTGTCAATCTTTATGGTTCACATTTCTCCACACTCTGTCTCTTACATTCTTTCCTTCTCCCTCTTACATAACATTTACTGGAAGGGGTGACATAGCATGTCCCATTTAAGGCAGAACATCTCATCATTGCTTACTCTTGGACTTTGGTGAGTTATGGGTTTCTGCAATGCTCATTAAAATTGTAGACATTGAGTCTGCTATCTATAGGTGGACATGTTCTGATGGATATAATAGCCATCTGAGGCCATTTGAGTTTATGCATAGTAGCCATATTTAAAGCATTTACACATAGTAGCTAAAAACAATATTGGAAACTACAAATGCCCAACATTGCATCACTGCCGGAAATTCTGATGCATGGTACTATGATAAATCCCTTCTAAACTCCTTTTCTTTTAATTATGAGCTTAGCCTAAGGCAAGGAATGATGCCCTTTTTTTCACATGAAGGAACTAATGTTCAGAAAAGTCATGTGCTCTCACAAAGTCACAACATAGATTTGAATGCAGATCCATAGGTCTGTCAGACTCTAAAACTTATGACCTTTTTTATGACAAAACAGTCTAATAAAAACTAACAATCTGGATAGTATTATCCATAGAATGGAAGAACAAGTTTTTATGAAAAAACTGAGTGAGTTGTCATTCATATGTTGGGCCAGTCACAAAACCAAATTTGAGTCCCAAAGCAGTAACCTACCACCGAGTCTACATTTACAGAACTTATTAAACTATAGGTAGCTTAAATAAATGGGGAATCAAAACAACTGGCAAATGGTATCTGAACATGCAATAACCAATAATCAGTTCAAAATTAAATGTATAGTGAGTCTCAGGTGTTCGTCAGTACTTACCCATGTTATATCATATAACTTCCTTACAACATGATTCTGAACATGCATTACAATCACATTGCACTGTTCATGCTGTCATATAACACAACACCAAGGAATGCTACAGAAACACCTTGGGTCTGATCTGAGACTACTATGTGTTACCATTTTTCAGTTTTTTATTGTACATACAAAGCTTTATTATCTTACTAATGTAATGCTTTAATTACAAAAAAAGCAATGTTATTTTTCCAAAACCAAGGTCTTACCGTATAACTCTAGCTATCCTGAAACTCACTATGTAGACCTGGCTAGATTGGATCTCACTGAGATCTCCCTCTACATCCTAAGTACTGGAAGTGGAAGTGTGTACCACTACATGCCACATAAAACACTATTTTACTACTATCATTTCTAAGCATGCATTAAACTCACATAATTTTATATTTAGTTGCATTAGATGTTTTATTTTTAAAGCTTTTAATTGTTGGCTTGCATTTCATTAAAAATTATTAAATGAATTTTGGTTTGCTATTAAGACAGAGTTTCCAACAGTTTCTGAAATGGCTCTAAATATGCTTCAGCTAATTTGTGCTGTATACTTATGTGTTGCTTTTCTTCACACTGATAATTATAGATACAACTAAGTCACTAGTGTATAAATCTTCTCAGAATTGCATAAAAATTTTCTTGGTGATAAAAACAGGTTGAAAGTGGAAAGAGTTTGGATAAGTCTTCAGACCTCAAGAATCATTTTTCCAAAACTCTGAGCAAGAACCAGGTTTTATGTGTGTGTGTTTAACTTTCACAAACTGTTGATGCTTTAATAATATACACTGTAAGTGAATTTTTAAAAACTGTAGTGGAGAGCCAAGAACAGTGATACATGTCTGTAATCCCAGGATCAGGAGGCTGAGGCAGAAGCATTTCTAGTTTGAAATCAGTTGGGGCTACATAGTAAGTTTGAGGTCTGTATGTAATGGAAAAAACACAAGGACATAGTAGTCCCAACTTATATTTCTAGTATATTTTACCCCTGTATATGTGCAGGTCTGTGTGTGTGTACACTTGTGTGTACATACATGTCCATGTATGTTTATGCTTCTATGTAGAATATTGATATCAACAACTGATATATACCTTGTTTACTCCACTAGCTACTGAGCCCCAGGGATGTATTTGTCTCCCAAGCATGTACTAGCACATTCAGCTTTTTACATGGATGCTGGAATCAAGCTCAGATCCTCACACTTGTGCAGAAACAGTTTTTCTGTTATCTTCCCAGCCCTCCACACCCATTTTTATTGGATACAACAAATATAACACATTTCAATAACAGAACAAAACAATCTCTATAAAAGTTTTTTTTAGGCTCAAATATTAATCCTCATCTGATCATGAACTGGTAACTATCAATTGTCCAGCTAACCCCAGCCCAAGAACTAGTGTAGATGTATGGCTTTTTCTGTCTTGCCTGGCCCCCACAGTCCCACAACTACTTATAAAATAATCACTCAGAGGATTAATATTAATTAAAAGCTGTTTGGTACATGGCTCAGGCTTATTTTGAACTAGCTCTTTTGTCCTAAACTAACCCATTTCTATGAATCTATGTATTCTCACATGTCTCATGGCTTTACCTGTGTTCCATTACATCTTACTCCCCAGATGGCCTGTAACATCTGCCCTGACTCTACCTGTCTTCTCCCTGTATCTCTCTTGGATTTTGCTCCTGTATGTCTCATAAGCTAAAATTTCTTCTATATTAACCAATGGTGGCAACACATAAACACAGTGTAAAGAAAGGAAGGCCATCCCATAGAAGACTAGATGTTGGGTGGATCTAGAGGACTGAGTCAAAGCTTTATAAGAATCTTAGCCAAAAGCCAAAGATTTTGGTTTCTGGTTGGTTGCTTAAGGCCTGTGGGGAACAGTGACACTGATCTCTGCCAGTAGACATGGCAATACCTAGTTACTCTGAGTTAACCACTAGACTCCTTTTAAATGCAAATTCCTTAAAGAGGCAGGCCCATGTCAGGATGGTCATGATGGAGTTAGTAAAGGCCTGATCAGCAAAGATGCAACAGGAGCAGAACAGGTCAGTCAGCTGAGTGTCAAGTCCTGGAAGGAAACTGGATAAAAAGGAACAAGAACACTAGAGGTTAAGGAAGAAATGAAACTGGAAAATCTTGATGGTATCAGCAACTCATGGTGCAAACTTGCACTTTTGTTCTCCTAGCAACTCCAACATCTAGCTTTTGCACCTTAGTGTAAATTTGGCAGCCAAGTCTTGTGTTCTACTCCAGGACAGGCAGGTATGAAGTGTCAGTTGAAAAGGATGGTCAAAACCCTATTATATATATTATATATATACATACATACATATATATTATATTGCATGTAATCTATGTATTTATATGATCTATATATTCATATTAAGGGGTTAAGTTAGAGCTACTCTACATAGTAGATGAAGATAACATTCCTCCCAGAAGTCATAGGTTACCAAACAAAAAACCCAGTAGAAGATGTGGGATAGCTCCTTTCCAGTTGTTGCTAGGGGTATCCTGGAGACTCCCAAACAATACAAGCTTATGGAAGACACAGCACACAGAAATATTAAATCATTACTGACCTGAATTTCTTTCCTGCTGGCCAGCTTTCATAGTATCACAGATATAACACAAGCTAGGTGATGCGAGCTACCACCATCGTACTCCAGTGGGAATTCTGTGAGCTACAATAATGACTGACATGGTAAGATAAAGCCATGAATGCAGTAGTGGCAATACATCATGGGTATAATCAACCACATTCTGATTGAATTTAAGGCCCACTCTACAGGAGGAACTACATGGCTGGTACTGTATATGTGGCCAGGCACCTGTGACTGGAGAGCTTGTAGGCACAGAGAGTGAGCCTACTACAATGGTTTTGCTAAAGCCATTGCTAAGTATCAATCTGCTCTCTAAATTTGTATCTCTATATTTATAGATCAGTACAGCTCCTACACCTCATCATGAAGTTTTTTTTTTTTTTTATGCAGTGGATGTGGTTAGTTCAGACACTCACAATTGCTCAAAGGTCAGAGAATAATTGTCTGTGGAGAGCTCAGCCACAAATAGGATGTCTATATCACACTCACACACACACCACACCCCTTTGAGTTTATGGACTTCCAAAGTTAGGGTTTCTATTGCTGCAATAAAACATCATGATCAAAGAGCACATTGGGGAGGGAAGGGTTTATTCTGCCTACATTCCATATTCCTCCTGTTCATCATCAAAGGAAGTTAGGACAATATACTGGGTGGTTTTGAATATCAACTTGCTTCAAGCTAGAGTCATCAGAGAGAAAGGTGCCTCAGCTGAGGAAATGCTCCAGGAGATCCAGCTCTAAGACATTTTCTCATTTAGTGATTAGGGGGGAGGGCCCAGCCCTTTGTGGGTGGTACCATTTCTGGGTCTTGGATTCTATAAGAAGATGGACTGGACAAGCCAGTAAGCAATTCCCCTCCATGCTTTCTGCATCAGTTCCTGCATCCAGGGTCCTGCCCTGTTCGAGTTCCTGTCCTGACTTCCTTCAGTGATGAACAGCAATGCTCAAGTGTAAGCCAAATAAACCCTTTCCTCCACAACTGGCTTTTTTGTCGTGGTGTTTTATTACAGCAATAGAAATCCTAACTAAGACAGATTGGAACTCAAACAGGGCCAGAACCTGGAGGCAGGAGTTGATGCAGAGGCCACGGAGGAGTGTTGCTTTCTGGCCTCCTCCCTATGCCTTGCTCAGCCTGCTTTCTTATAGAACCCAGGACCACTAGCTCCCGGGATGGCATCACCCACAATGGGCTGAGACCTCCCCCACTGATCACTAATTCAGCCACTCTGAAATGCAGTATGGCAGTTTCTCAGAAAACTCGGAATCAATCTCCCCAAGGACCCAGCAATACCACTTTTAGGCATATACCCTAAAGATGCACATTCACACCCCAAAAGCATTAGCTCAACTATGATCATAGCAGCATTATTCATACTAGTAAGAACCTGGAAACAACCTAAATGCCCCTCAACTGAAGACTGGATTAATAAACTGTGGTACATCTACACAATGGAGTACTACTCAGCAGTGAGGAAAGAATGATATACTAAAATTTGCAAGCAAATGGATGGATTTGGAGAATATCCTCCTGAGCGAGGTATCACAAACCCAGAAAGATAAGCAGGGGATGTACCTACTCATTAGTGGACTTTAAAAAAAAAAAGTCATTGTATACAAGAGCTAAAGGCTAGAACATAGCTAAATGGCACAGTTCCTCACTTCTGCATTGATGGCCTCTGGCAGGGTGTGAGTGAAGAAAGACTTTTTTTCTTTAAGGGTCTGGCCACAGGGAGTTTAATTATGGTCCAGTAAGTAAATGAACAGCATGAATGGGCATTTTTGTAAGTGGGGAGATCTTAACTGTGTGTATAAATCTGAAAGGACTGATAACTGAGTGTGATGGGGTGCAAGATGTAAAATCACCAAATAATAAATATATAAAAAATTAAAAAACAAAAAATAAAAATGCCTTAAATCTTATGGATGCATTTTTTTCCAATTAAGATTCTCTCCTTCCAGATAACTCTAGTTTGTGTGTCAGGATGACATAAAACCAGCCACTAGTGAGACCATCAAGGAGGAAGAAACAGATTGTAAGAGCTAGTGGTTGGGAAGGACAGGTACAAAACAGTGCCTTCTGGACATTGATGGGACTGCTGTGCTTGTGAATTCATAACAGCTATGGTTACCTGCACAAGACCTACACTAGATGGAGCATTCATAGCATCCCAGCACGGAGCAAGGAAGACCTCATGAGCCCTCACCCATCTGAGAATTTGACAGCTGATGTCTTGTTGGGGAGGGAAAATCTATCTTCTTTAGGTGTGTGCTACCGTGGATGCTTCTATATCCTGAGTAAATAGACAGTACACATGAAGACACAGAGTGGGGAGGGCTTGGAGGATAGAGGTGGATAGTGAAGGAGTATGGAGAGCTGAATGTACTCAGAATATTTTCTATGCATTTAAGAAACTCTAAATAATTAATAAAACATTTTTTCAAGGTGAAAAGGGAGGAGTAATACTGAGGCTAGACATTTCTGGGATTTTTGTTTTGCAGACAACGAATTCCATCACCACAATACAGAAGTGAGCAGAACTATGAATAGACACAGTTTTGCTTTTCTTTCTCATCTCCTTCTCTATCTCAGCTTGAACTGATAAATTTAATTATCCCCCAATACCTACAGGAAGTGGTTCTAGTCTCACTTAAATTAGTGAATCCTCCTGTCCCTTTGGTAAAATAAGCCAATATTTGCAGATAATCTATATACTCCTGCAGATAGGCTTGCAATCATTTTGATTACTTGAAATACCTGTTACAGGGCAAATGCTTTGTCAATCGTAGTTACATTGTGTGGTTTACTGAACAATGACAACAAGGGTGTTGTAGTTACTTTTCTCAATGCAACAAACCAAAGGCCAGACAAGAAGCAACTTAAGAGAGATGTCTATTTTGCTAGACAGGCGCTTTAACCAGCTAAGCAACGGAGCCAGAACTGAGATGTCTATTTTGGACCATGGTTTGAGAAGCTATAGTCCATCATGGAGAGGGAAGGCATGGCTGCAGGCATCTCCGTGGCAGTGGGAATATGTGTGATAACTGCTTGGTCACATCTCAGTTCCACTGGATGTAGAGCAAACCCCAGTGACCTACTTCCTCCAGCTAACTCCCACCTCATTAAGGTTCCACTACCTCCCAAACTGCATCACCAGCTGAGGACCATTCAAACACAGGAGCCTGGGAAGCCCATTCCTCCTTCAAATGGTAACAAAAAGTCTGTGCAAATGTTTTTTAAGTGTCTGCTCTAGGCTCGTTTGCCAGCCAAGCCTACCTGAAGCCTATTTTTCTATTCAATGAGAAAGTAACAGGGGAGGAATTAAGAGGAAGGGGCCTCTAGAGCCATGGTTGAGAGCTTCGTACCTTCCAGGGGTGGCATTATTTCTTTATTTTGTTTCCCTGTCCTCTGGAGACCTCTCTCGTGTAGAAATAAGGTGCTGTGGCTGTCCACTCACTTCTGGGATAGACCATGGGTGGAGAAAACCTAAGTTCTAGGTAGGAAGTGGGGCATATCCTAGGGACTCCAGCAACTTCCTCAGGACCCCTCAACCTGGCCTGCATGGATACAATTGTTCCCATCTTTCCCTAATCCTCGAGGGTAGCTTAAAGCATCTATCTAATCTTGAGCCTTCAAACACAGAAGGTCGTGGGAAAAGTCTTACTTTTCTAACAGATATTCTCATTTGCCATATTATAAAATATGTATTTTTGTTATTTCATATTTTAAAACCCCCTCAGTTTAAGTGTTTTGTCCTACATCATTTTAGTGATGTCATACCACCAAGATAGGATAACCCAGCAAAAGTCTCAGCTCCATACTCTGTATAGATGCTTTTCCTGAAATGCATTTTTGAGCAGCACACTGGGTGACTGTGCCTGGGTGAGTACACACATGCTCCTTCATTGCATGGCTTAGCAGCCCTGTCTCTGGATCCATTGGAATCTTTGGATAGATTGCAATGTGAAAATACCTGCCAGGGGACTCAGTGGTACCCACCATCCCCAGGGGCCTTGTCAATGCGGCCATATTTGTTGCCACATTAGATGTGCCATTTTCTGACACCTCCCTGGGTAGATGAGATGGAGTAATGTGGTGTTGGTGGGTTAAGGTGTGGCTTTGGCAGTGGACTGTTGACTTTGCACCTTGTCTTAGTCAGGATTTCCATTGCTGTTACAAAACACCATTACCAAAAAGCAAGCTGGGGAGAAAAAGGGTTATTCTGCTTACACTGCCACATCACAGTTCATCATCAAAGGACATGGAGACAGGGACTATAACAGGGCAGGAACCTAAAGGCAGGAGCTGATGAAGAGGCCATGGAGGTGTGCTGTTCACTGGCCTGCCCCCATGGCTTGCTCAACCTACTTTCTTATAAAAGTCAGGACCACTAGCCCGTGGTGGACTTGGCTCACAATGGGCTAGGCCCACCCTCATCAGTAACTAAGAAAATGCCTTACATGGGTCTGGAGAGATGGCTCAGCAGTTAAGAGCACTGACTGCTCTTCCAGAGAACCAGGGTTCAATTCCCAGCACCCACATGGTGACTCACAACTGTCTGTAGTTCCAGTTCCCAGTTCCAGGCAAACACCAAGGCAAATAAATAAATAAATAAATAAAAGTTAAAAAGAAAAAGAAAATGCCCTACAGCTGGATCTTATGAGTGCATTTTCCTAATTAAGATTCACTCCTTCCAGATAACTATAGTTTGTGTCTCCTTGACATAAGACCAGCCAGCATACACCTGGATCTAAGAACAGCTTTTGCTGAGAGAATAATCATTATAAAGCTGAATGCTTTACTTGTAAAACATTAAGATGCATTTTAATACTTACAAAGCAGGAAAAGGAAAATTACCCATAAACATTTAGTGTAGACAGTTTGTTTTGTTTTGTTCTTTACAAATATTTTCAACCCATATTTGGTTGACCCAGTCTTTGGAACATGGAGGTACAGAAGGACAACTGTATCCATGGCTGTACTAATTAATTCATGAAAGTTTAACAGGCTCAATGTAAACAGACACTTCCTAATTGGTAACATTTCTACTAAGCTTGTCTTTGCAATTTGTGTTTCACTCCACATCTTTGTTGGAGAACAAAGAGGGTAGCCACTTCAGCCAGGAGCCAATCAAGCCATTCTTTGCTCTGTCTGTATCCCTTAATTCTCCTACCTGATACTGCATGGGAAATCTGTACAGCTAAAGTTAGAAATACAGTCAAAATTTACTAGTGAGACAATAACTCAGCTATGGTGCAATTGGCTGAGGGTTTTGCAACCACAAGCGATGAAGAAATACATGATGGGGTTGAGTTGGAAGCAGTGTAGGGCTGCTGAAGCCTCTTGATGAGAGTGACGGGCACATGGCTGGAACAGTGGAAGAGAAGAGATGCACTGTGGATATCAGAAGGGAGAGTGCTTATGCTCCTGCAGGCTGGATGAAAGCAGAGTGAGGGGCACTGGGATCAGATAGGCTTGGGTCGTGTAGGACAATGGGAATGTCCAGCTTACTTGGTAAAAACCATTTCTGTTGTAGTCTACTAATGATGTGTGTTGACTAAAATGATGCAAAAGAACCAGACTTTGAAATACCTTTGTGCCAGAAACTCAGGATATTCAAGCTGCCCTTTTTAGAATTCTGCTGTGGATAGCACCTCAGTTCCAAAGCTACCAGCTGTGAAAACAACTTCAGAAAGCCTTTGGCTCAACCATAGGAGATAGCAATCATCAATACAAATATCATGACAAAGAATTAACATGGGCCCTCACCTTTGCCCCCATGTCTACAAACAACTGGTCTGCAAGCCATTACTATGGACCCACACCCTGGGCACACAGCCAAGAAATTAAATGCAACATAGGGCAGGTCCACACTGAGGTCTTGTGATTACACTGATTACACTGAACTCTGAGTCAGCACTTAGATTTGCTTGACTCAACAGTGTCTCATAAGCCCTGGCAATATGATGAAAATACTTATTTCTTCAGAAATGAACAAGTTCCTATAAATGATATTCTTAACCCAGAGGCACCAGTTTATGTAGGTCCTATAGGCTCAGTGTCTTTCTATAAGTGACTTCTTCAGTTGCTCAGGACAGAAGAAATAGGAGAGGCCTGAGGGCAGAAGTGAGATTTTCATGCAGCAGGTGGTGAAATGGGAGGAGGTGAGAGGTAACTAGATAGGCAGTAGGGATGGTGGCCAACTAGAGAACTTAGCCTGCTAGCTTGCTCTAACCCATCACTGCCAAGAAAATGGAAATGTAGGTTTTTATGTAATATCTACTAGCTATTGAATACTAGGTGAAAAGATTTTCAAATACCAAATTAGCCAAATCAGATATGCCCACAGGGGATCCATTTGCCGCTTCTAGGCTAGAGGTGAAATACCAACAACTAGCTTTAAGGTGTGGGTGATCGGGACAGAAACAAGTACTTGAGAATTGAAAAGACACCTAAAGACTTGTTCAATCTCCTAAATGTCTCAGCCTCTTTTGTGCCCACATGTAGTATTAGAACATCTTTGCTGAGTCAATGGTATCATGAGTATTTTGTAATATATAATCAGAAAAGACTTTCATCCTTTTTAATCTGACATGCAAAATGAAGTAAGACAACCAGGAAAACTAGTCCCTGCTGTTGGGAACCAATGACTGTCCAGAGAAACGGAGCCTGGGGTGGGGGAGTGGGGAGGAACAGAGGGAAAGACTGGTAGATTGATTTTAAAGAATTAGTGCCCATGACCCTAGGAACAGTGAGACTGAGCTTTGTGGAGTAGACCAGCAGGCTGCAATCTGAGGCAGACTTTCCACATTATAGTGTCCAGGCAGAGTTTTCTTTGTTTTGTTATTTGTTTTGGGTTTTGTTTGTTTGTTTGTTTTTTGTCTCTGGGAACTGAGTTTGTTCTCAAGTCCTCATTTGATCCTAATCACTTTGGAAATATAATCTGCCTAAAATTTACCTGATACTACATGTTAATTACATCTATAAAGCTTATGACAACATCTAGACTATCATTTGATAAGACAATGAATGAGTGCTATAGCCTATCCAAGTAGATAGACCAAATTAACCAAGAAATTAGGAAGCAGTCTTGGCCATACCCTTGACCTAGTGCATGGAGTAAGGCAGCTTGTTGGGACTGCCAAAGCCTTTAAAAGCAGAAGTAAAGGACTCGGGAATGGCTCAGTGGTTAAGCGGGCTTGCTGGTCTTGCAGAAGACCTAAGTTTAGTTCTCAGTATCTATGTTAAGCAACTCCCAACTGCCTGTAACTCCAGCTCTAGGGCATCTGACACCATGAAATGTTCCATTATGGTGTAGCTGTCTGTGGTCCACAGAATGGAGGCAGGGGTTCTTGGCAATAGCATTGGGAAGAAAAATTAGACTAGGCTGATCAATGGTAGAGAGAGTGGCATGAATAGCTTTGAGCTGTGCTTGCTCAGAAACATGTATATATTTTTTTAATTCCTTTCTGCTTCCAGTCTATTTTGAAAGATTATATATGTTCTAATCAGAACAATGACTTCTCTATTTTCTTGTGTGTGCCTTCTTCTTCTCAGATCTAGACCTGTGGTCTTGGGAGTTGGGATGATCTGATGGGACTTTCTCAAGAGGCTCTGGACTTTGAATGAAGATCCCTTGGTTTGCAGAACCGGCCATTTGCACTTTTCAGATGCTTTGGATGATGACCCAGCACTTCTGTCAGGAGCCTGCAAGACTGACAGCTTCCTTGGTCTCAAGACTCCATCTGAACAAGCACAACTGCACTTTAGAAAGTCATCTCTAGGGGCTGGAGAAATGACTCAGTGGTTAAGAGCACTAGCTGTTCTTTCAGAGGACTGGGGTTCAATTCCCAGAACCCACATGGCAGCTCACAACTGTCTGTAACTCTGGCTCCAGAGGATCCAGCATCCTCACACAGACACTCAAAGCACCAAAGCACAGAAAAGAAAAGAAAGAAAGTCATCTTTGGGATCCAGGACCTGGAGGACCTGAGGCCCCTCCTGTCCACAAGCCTGAGAGCAAAAAGAATTGTTTTCCCCTGGCTTTCTGTGGGAAGGTGTGGAAATTCCCCATCACTAAAATAGATTGTCATACAGTTATTTATACCCATCATTTCCTCTGGAGGCTAAAGCTCCAGACAGGGTTTTATGTAAACAAAGTCATAACTGGTATGTTTCACAGCTTCCTAAAATCCTGGCAGCCTCTGAAGTTCTAATTAACAGGAAAGAGAGTACATGCTAAGTACACAACCAGGGGATGAGGCATTTGTGTGCATTTTGCTTTATTAAGGTCTGAGTCACAAGGCATCTGTCTCAACCTGTAATGTCACTATATTTACTGCTGTTTTCTCTTTCAACAACATCTTTCCTTAAAACAAAATGTTGTAGGGTTTGTTGTTTTGTTGATGGTGTTTTTTTTTTTCCAGTGGGAACAACTTAAGGGAAAAATGTTGTGCCGATGGGTTGTGCCTTCAGAAGTTTCAGATGAGTAACTGTAATGTCTGGTCCCCCAAGCAAAGCCTCTGTATGATTTTACAGTGAACCTTCTAGTAACTCCATTTCTACAGCTGTAATGTGGTGATGTCATTAGGGCATTTGATGATGGGCATTCTGAGAGTCCATTCGGGTCTCCTGGTGCTCAGATTATATGAAGGTGCTACATTTGGTCTGTATGCTAGAACCATGAAGCTCAGTGAATTTCCTGACCTAAGAACTACCCAAATGTGCACACTAGCTACTGTGGCAGCTGTAGGTTAGTGAGCCTGAACCAAGTCCTTCACTGAGCAGAATTTGGAGTTAATGCAATGAAAGGGTATAAAGGTGATATTTAAATTATGTATCTGTTACAGGCTTTCTTGGACCACGAGCCCCTAAATCATGACACAGTGACTTATTAGTTATGAATGCTTGGCCTTAGTTTAGACTTGTTTTTGGCCAGCTTTTAAAACTTAAATTAACTTGCTTCTCTTCATCTATATTTTGCCTTAAAGTTTTCTACCTTTTCTTTCATGTCCTTCTTCCTCTGTGTCTGGCTGCCTGATGGCTGCCTGACACCTGGAGTCTCTCTCTCCTTTCTCCTCCTTTTTCTCCTTCTCTCTCAATCCTAAATTCCTCCTCCCACTTAGTCACTCTATCTGACAGGTCTACTTCTACTGCCTAGCTATTGACTGTTTAACCTTTTATAGACCAATCAGATATCTTAGGTAGGCAAGGTGAAACAGCAACATATCTTCACATAATTAAATCAATTCAACACAAACAAATGCAACACACCTTTACACAAAGTAATATTCCAGAACATAAACAGCATAGTTAAAGTAGTATTCCACAATGGGCATCTTACTCTCTTCCACCTGTACAAAGAGAGAATGCCTTTGAAGTACACACATGTAAATGTTAGAAACCTCTCAGGTAGATTTAGATGCCTTTTGCAGCAACGTGGGTCTCTCACTGCATCCATGCTATAGGCTAAGATTCCTGTTGTGGAAGCAGACCCTCCCAGTATTAGAGAGCAAGGCAGACAGAGCAATACAGACCTATTTATGATGGCCTCCACCTCTCAGGTGCGTGATTTGAAGGCTGGATTCTGGTTGCCAATTGGTGTTGAATGGTTTATTTGCTTTATTAAGAATCAGTGGAATAATGGACTCTGGCAAAATATTGCCATCTTTGACCCTTGCTGGGGCTGTTTTCTAGAATATCAAATAGAGAAAGGGCCATCTAGACCCAATATCGTAAAATCCTAAGAGGAAACTATAAAGTAGTGTGCCCAGTATGTTAACTATTATACACTGTGACCTCTCACATTAACCCAAACATTTACCAAATAATTACTAGACTCATGATACTGTTAAGCATTTTATACACACCACTGGAGTGACTCCTCCCCAAATCCTCTGAAAAGGACACTATTAATGATGTCACTCCTTAGGCAAGGAACCCAGAACCCAGAAAGGTTAAATGGTCTGGCCAGGGCTGCCTGTTTTATTTAGAGAAAGGACATCAAACCCATATTTATTACAGTCTTTAATGTGCACTGGTTTCCCTGTGTGGGACTTCAAGGTGGACTTTTGCCACTTGTATATGCCCAGTAGTATTTTGACTGGTCAAGGATTAACATCATTCTCACTGTTCCTGAGGGGATGGAAGAGATATTGGGGGGGCAAGTTTGGGAGCCTAAGAGTCAAACTCTAGCTTAATTATGTAAGACTTTCTATCCACCAGCTTACCTCCGTAAGCATTAATTTGCCTATTCAAAGATGAGTTCTAAAGAATGTGCTCTCTCCTTCCCTTATCAGGCACTATTGCATTCAGTGTGCAATGAATACACGACAGATATGTGTCAGTGTGAATCCCCCCACTATCAACTGCTGTCCCACAGGGAAGGCAGCTTAGCATTCAGGCATTACCAGCTGATTTATCAGCAGTACAGCATTCAGGCATTGTTAGCACATTTAGCAGCAGCAGATTTCTCCTAGTCCCATTTCTAAAGAAACTTCCAGCCTAAATATGTTGCATGGGTTTCAGTCACAGGAGCTCCTATGCAGGCCTCGACTTCAACACAAAGGGCTCACTGGTCCTCGTGTGTCTTATATGGTCCCCCTCATCCACCATGCCTCATTTCTGGAACCTAAAGTTTTCCTGGAAAAAGTCTGTCCATGATTTAATCATTGCCTGTCCTAGGAGATACTCTGTTTTTAATTTTTCTCCAATTATTGTGATCTGTCTTTCCTTAGGGCACAAATCAATCTCTCCATCTGTCTGTCTATCTATCTATCTATCTCTATCTCTATCTCTATCTTTCTCCTTCCCCACTCAAGAAGTACATACATGTTTTCTTTTTTGAATTAAGAAGACTAGAGCATACATTTAATCCTCCCCTTAAATTCCTGGAAGGTAAAGAGAACCTTCCCACTCCAACAGTACCTTATATGAGATAGGTCCTTTGTACATGATTGACTCTGAACATCTTTATATATTGAGGATGAAATTACACTCAAGAGTCTAAGATTTTATGACTTTAATGTGATTGGCTAAAAAAGTAAATGACAACTTAAAATTTTTCATTAAAATATAATGTCACTTCTGACCTTCCTTTTCTCCCCTCCAACCTCTCCTGTATTTCCTTCCTCCCTCCAGCACATCCCATGGCCCCCACCTACTCTCTCAAATCAATGGCTTCTTTTTCTTTGAATATTAATGTTACTTATGTATGTACAAAAACACACATATACAACTTGCTGAGTCTCTTAAGTGTTGCCTGTGTTTCATATGATTTCAAAGTTGACCACTTTGTATTGAATAATCAGTCAGGGAACTCATGGTTGGGAGAGGCTAACTCTCCTCTCAAAAGCCATTAGTTGTCTGAAGTCTTTGTGTAGGACTGCTGACCTATGAGATCTCCCTTTTCCAAGTTAGCAAATCTAGCTGGTGTTGTCCTTGCTTAGGTCTTGTTAAGGCAGCCATATTGTTGAGTATCCCACTCATTTCTAGGAGAGGCAATTTCCCAGCAGACTGCCTGGTCCTCTGGTTCTTACCATTCTACTACTGCCTCCTTCAGGATGTACCTTAAGCTTTAGGTGCAAGAATTCTAGTGTGTATGTATCCATTAGGTCTGGGCACCCACAATCAGTATATCTCTATCTATATATATATAAAAGATCATTTTAAAAATTATTTTCTTTAAGGTATAAATTTTTATATGTATGTGAATATGATGTGTATATGGGACCACCACATCTGTGCCATGGCATGTGTATAACACACACATACACACACAAAAGGGAAGGAGGCAAAGCAGAAACTTCTGCATGACAGAGCACAAGGCAAACTTCATATGAAAGTCACTGTCCCATTGCATGTCTCATTACTTTTAGAGTGAACGTTAGCCAAATATTTCCTTGGAAATTCTAGAGCATTCCCTAAATTCTAATCTTATCCATTACATTTCTGATTGATTGGTTTAGTGGTGGTTGTTGTTCTGCTTTGGTTTGGTGGTGTGGTTTGGTTAGGTTGCTTTCCTTGGGGATTTGTAAAGAGGGTGACATTCTCGAGCTTTTCAGACACACCAGCTGCTTTCGGAGGTGCTTGATACTCACATTGCCCTGGAATACCCTTCCATCAGTGGTATGCCAATAGAACAGGCTGAAGCACTGGCACTTTTCAGTTTTGCTGTTTTGATTGCCCTCAGCTTTGTTCCTAAACCATCATCCTTCTTGTGTTCACCATTAGCTTTGGTATCTAATAGGCTCTTTTCTTCCCTGCTCAGCCTCTTGGTCACTGGTTTTTTTTACTCAATAATTTAATTGTTTTGATATATTATTTAGCTTCTAAGCTTCTAAGCTTCACCTATATATAGACATCCTAAGAATAATACCTTTCTTACTAAACTGTCATATGAAAATTATGTATACCCAATTTCTTTAAAAATCCAAGAAATATTTATTTATATTAATAAATATGAATCGGGAATGAATAAACTACATAGACTTTGAGCAATCATTTGTGTCAATTTTTTGTAATGTTCATGCTAAAACTTACCTCATAAAGTAGTAGTTTGAAGATTTAGAAATTCAGTTGTATCTGATTTGTTTTTGTATGATATAGCTTTAAGACTCTTGACTGTTTTAGACTAAAATCTTTGAACAGAAATATTTCTAAATTATTTTTTATTAGTTGTGATATATCTCACTAAAATTTACTTTGACTCATAACAATGTTGGGATAGAAGAAGCAGCTAGATTCTCAGTTGTGGTGAGACATGTCTGGTTTCTACTCTATAATTCAAGAGAGGCTTCATAAATGTCATAGTTCTTGATTCTTAGAGCTATTCCCCACCAGAGATTCCCATGGGTAAAAAAAATTTCTAAATGTTAGTTTGGTATCTCATCATCTCCACTGAGATCAGGAAATCCAACTCAGTGGTGATGTTTCCTGCCATACCATTCTTGGAACTGTTCAAGTTTGCTGAGATTCACCTCACAAATGCAGTTCTCTGGGCTTCAGTGAAGGCATTACCCCTAGTCCCTATAGGACCTAAGGGTGAGGCAACACATGACCAATTTTCCATTAGTCTTGTCTCCCCAGGCCTTTAAAATCCTTCTGTAGGACATGGTGAGTTAGCATCACTGAATGTATGGTCCATCACTATTTGGTCCATCCTTCAACCAATCAACCAAGAAAGCAAAACCTTTCCTAGATACACACAAGCTAATATATTTTTTTCACAGCTTTTGCTGTGTTACAAGCTACCCCAAACTTAGTAACCTAAAAGAATGATATTGTATGATTTTCTAGATTAACAATTTGGATGGATCTAAGTAGGGGCAACTCACTTCTGTCCTATCTGGAAAATAGTCTGAAAAACAAAACAAACAAAAAACAGAGGGAAATCTGATATATGCAAAGACTTTTCAAGTCTATGATTGTATCATATTTTCTTTTTATACTATTTTTAATTATTTTATATGTATGGGTGTTTCGCCTGAATGTCTGTGCACTACGTGTGTGCAGTGCTCTTGGAGACCATAAGAGGGTGCTGGACTCCCCTGGAACTGGAATTAAATAGATGCTTGTAAGCCATCTTGTAGAGCTGGGGATAGAACATGAGTCTTCTTGAGGAGCAGCCAGGGCTTTACCACCAAGCCATATCTTTAGGTCCAAACATATTTCTTTGGTCAAAGAAAAGACATAGGCATGCCAGCCTTCAATGTGTAAAGAGATGGTATGAAGCATGATATTCTGGAGGACCAGAAATACTGTAACAGTCTAAAAATGTTGAGTCCAAAGTATCCAGTAAGTAACATTTAAGGCTACTTGAATTCCTGTCCCATCCAATGTCACTATCCATTATTCTTAATTAAATACTCTTAGAATCTACCTCATATGTTTTGTTCAGTTTACTCAAATATAAATTGAAAAAAATCTGCAATTTTCTTGGAATTTGAAGGTTTTCTTATACACCCAAACTCTGTTTCTGTCCCTGTAAGTGAGTCGAGGTCACTGGGCCTTTTGAGGGATGGAATACCCCCTGTGAGGTCATTGTTCATGTGTGGTTATACACGGTTTTAAGCAAAGGAAAGTAAGTGTCACCAGATAGGAAAGAGGGACTTCTTTCATTATGAGGGGACTTTATGTACAAGTTTATGACAAGCCTGTTCAAATGTCCCCAAGTCCTACTCCTTCCAAGTTATTGTTCTCCATAGATTTGTCAGCTCCTGAATGCTTGATTTGCTTCTGAGATTTCAGTCATATTTAGTTATTCCTGCAGCCAGAAGGAGTGGAAGATATTTTTTAGAGCCAACTTAGAACCCTAACTGGTGCTCTGCCTATAGTTTTAGGAGAAATTGAGCATGTTGCTTTCTCCCTGCCCACACCATAAAGCAGTCAGAAGCAGCCACCTCACCTTGCATCCCTTATATTTTTTGCTAGAATAATGCTCAAGAGCTGGAGAGATGGCTCAGAGGTTAATAGCATTGGCCACCCTTCCAGAGGTCTTGAATTCAATTCCCAGCAACTACATAGTGGCTCACAAGCATCTATAGTGAGGTCTGGTGCCTCTTCTGGTGTGCAGGTATACATGCAGGCAGAATACTGTATACATAATAAAAAATAAATTTTTACAAAAAAAAAAATCCTGCTCAGATGTAACAACTACTCAGTCTCCAAAATTCTACCCTTCCATCAGACCTCTCCCATGTGGTCTCAGAAAACTATGCAGAAAAGAAGGCAAGGTTGTAAGTCAGTAGGGATGAAGGACATCAAGGAGACAGGACCTTCTAGACACAACAGGGCTGAGGCAGCATGCACAGGGCCCGCACAGGTCCAAGTCAGATGGGGTCTCAGTGCTGAAAGGGGAACTGAACACAAGGCCCCATCCTTAACACAGAAACTTTCACCAACTGACAACTGTCCACAAAAGAAAAGAAAACTTAGTGTTCTCCAGTGGAGTCTCACTGGGTATACACACCACATTTAAGGCAGGCCCATTCCAGCAGCAGATGGTCAACACAGAACAAACTCCATAGCTCATAATACTTTGGACTTTTTTTTTTTTTGCTTTTCTATTATGTTTACCAATTTTGTGTATTTATAGGTTTTGTGGTGTGTATCTGTGTACTTGCTCGAGATTGCATGTATACTAACTGCAAGCATGTGTATGCGTTTCTTTCTTTTTTTCCCGTTTCTTTTTTTTTTGTTTTATTATGGCTTGTTTACTTGTTTATTGGCTTTTTATTTTTTTTTAAGACAGAGAAAGAAGGTAAGAAGGTTTGGAGTTGGATGGTTAGGGAGATAAGGTAGGGGAATCTGTGATCAGAATATGCTGTATGAAAATTATTTTCAATACTGTTTAAAAGGATGGGGCTGGAGAGATGGCTCAGCGGTTAAGGGCATGGACTGTTCTTCCAGAGGACCTGAGTTCGATTCCTGGCATCCACATGGCAGCTAACAATTGCCTGTAATTCCAAGATCTGACATCCTTACAGTTATACATGCAGGTAAAACACCAATTCACATAAAATAAAAATAAATATTTTTAAAAAAAATGTTTAAAAGGCAAGACCAGAGTTGGCATGGTGGCCCACATCTATAATCCCAGCATTTAGAAAGCCACAAGAGGGGGCTGGAGAGATGGCTCAGCGGTTAAGAGCACCATCTGCTCTTCCAGAGGACCTGGGTTCGATTCCCAGCACCCACATGGCAGCTAACAACTGTCTGTAGTTCCAGTTCCAGGCAAACACCAAGCAAATAAATAAATAAATAAATAAATAAAGTTTTTTTTTAAAAAAAAGAAAGCCACAAGAGGGGCTGGAGAGATGGCTCAGCGGTTAAGAGCACTGTCTGCTATTCCAGAGGACCCGGGTTTGATTCCCAGCACCCACATGGCAGCTAACAACTGTCTGTAGTTCCAGTTCCAGGCAAACACCAAGGCAAATAAATAAATAAAGTTTA
>PVIH01006781.1:0-77724 GCA_004025045.1 Sigmodon hispidus | reverse complement strand
TTTTTCAACCCCTGGCTGTCCTAGAACTCGCTCTGTAGACCTTGAACTCACAGAGAACTGCCTACCTCTGCCTTCCAAGTACTGAGATTAAAGGTGTGTGCCACCACTGCCCGCTCAGTGTGTCCTGTTATGATCACAAAAATGGTTGCTAGTAGTTGACATGTTCAAACCCACTGGGGTCTATTCCTCTGGAGCCAGAGCCAAAATAAACCCCTTCTTCCATGAGGTGATTTTCTGTCAGTTTATTCTCATCTCAGTGATAGACAAGTAATTAAGTCGGAGGTAAATAAATGTGCCCCTGTGGTCACCCTGAGGTTGATGCCTAGTGCATTCCTTGACTGTTTACTTATGTATTGTGGCAGGGTCATCTGCTGACCCCTGGGCTTCTCATGTCAGCTAGCCCAGCTAGCCAGCATGCTCCAGGGACTCCCTACTTCCCCTCCAGCTTGCTGGGATTGCAGGCTGGTAACCACATCCACCTGATTTTTACATTGATTGGTTCTGAGGATCTGAATTCTGTTGCTTATTCTTTGGGGCAAGCATTTTATCGACCAAGCCATCTCCACAGCACCTAACAGCTAAATTTGTCAACTTGATTATACTGAAAAGTTCACAGCTAGGAGACTAGTTGTGGGTACTCATGGGTACATCTATGAGGTCACATCCAGAGAGAATTATGTAAGTGGGGAGACCTGTGCTGGATGGGGATGGCACCACACCACTCCATCCTGTAGATGAGGACTTGGCAAAGTAGAAGTGGGGGTGGGAAGAAACCCAAAGAATGGACTTATTCTCAGATTCCTGCCGGGCCCATTCTGTCTGCTTCCACCCTTGGAGGCGTGGGCCCATTTTGCCATGCCACACCCTTCCTGCCAAGATTACACTCTCACACAGTAAGGCAGAATAAACTTCTTCCTTAAGGCATTTTGTCAAATATCTTGTCACAGAGGATAAAAAGCTAAGTAATATACTAATAAAACATCTTCTGTTGACCTTTGGAACAAGACAATAGCATGCTTCCTGCTCAGTTCCTTAGGACATTGAGTTCCGTGTTGTAACAGCCGCACCAAGGAGAGAGGAAGCAACCATGTCCAAAATGTTTATCTGCAGAGATAGAAAGGGAAAACAATAACACTGTTTGTCAAATCAGGAAACATTCCGATATTCAGTTCTCCTTGTTCTAAAAATCACAAACTGAAATGATTAACTTGCCAAGTCATTTAAAATTTAAATCGAAAGAAATAATACAAAATTTTTAATGAAGACCAAATTCGAACAGGATTTTTTTTCCCTTTGTTGCACTAGCCAAAACTTTTCTAAATTGTAACACACACTACTATATGTACACACTAAATATGTTAATACACTAGACCATTTTAAACTGGTAGTCTCATAAACTGCTAATGGTGGATAAATTGTCACAGTGCAGCATTTATATTATTTATAGTACAGAGGCCAGGCCATTTGTTCTCCAGTTTGCTCAAGTAATTCTACTGCTCAAAATCTGTCCAAGGAAATAATACAGCATATAGACAACATATAGAAGAAGCTATAGGGACAGAAAGGTTCTCTCTCTCTCTCTCTCTCTTTCTCTCTCTCTCTCATATGTGTATGTGTGTGTATGTGTACATACACTTTATTACAACATTGGATGAAATGGGCAAAATATAAAACTTATACTTAGGTTACTCAAGGTTAATGACTCTATTTAGAAACGTTATTCCAAGAATTCTTCTAAAGACAAGAAATAGATCATAGGGGGAAGAACATGCTTTAGTTACAACATGCTTTCATTACAGTATTTGTGACCCCAAACTGGAAATTACCTGTCAAGCAGAGTGGAAATAAATTAGTCATAGTGAGCTGTGTTTGAATTACAGGTTACTATCTAACCATGGAAATGTGGAAATGGCAGGCACTAAAACTACATAGAAATATGAAGTAATTATTGGGTGTCATTTTAAGTCTCTGTATGTTGAGCATTTCCTATGAAGTCAGAGCACAGTTTGCGTATATCTCTATCCCTACAGGACCCTATGGGAGGAGAGGGTTGAAGCCTTTCACTGATGAAAAAGTGGAGACTAGGTTTCCGGGTAACTTTCCCAAGTCTATACACTTAGGGGGAGCCAGGACTCAAACATAAGCTCACTGATAACCAACGACCAGATAAGAGACAAAGATCTCTTATCTCTTGTATGAGCAGGAGGGGTGAGGGATGAGTGGAGCAAAGGTTCAGTGGTCTCCTAAGCTAGCACTGTCCTGGGTGCAATGCCAACAGCTAACATAAGAAACTGTCTGGAAAGGAATACACCAGACTACCAAGGAGGTTTTGTTCAAACATAAGGTTGCATGTGCTCCTCCCAGAGAAGCAGATGCACAAACTTCCTTAAAGTGCAGCTGTTGGCCTTTATGCAAACTCTCGTTTTCGCTAGAATATCTTCTCTAAAATGGACTCGTCACCAAAATGCTGTGGTATTCAAAGACAGCAAAATTACCCCACGATGTTGTTAATAGTGAGATGTTTCTCTGTCACTTCTTTATAAAATTTGAGGGAAATTCCTTCATAAAATTCTTTTGTAAAGATTGGTGGGACAGTAAAATCTCATTTTTCTTTTCTTCTTTTCCTTTGCTTTCCCAAAGAATAGGGAAAGCTATGTCTCAAGAATAGTAACAGCGAATAGCTTTGTCCATGCCAGGAGACCATGAGCTATATTTATTTTACTATATTCTTCCTATATTTCAGAGCTAAAAACACATTTTAGATACTTTAAACATATATATATATATATTTAACAATGTAAACGATTTAAATGTAAACATTTTTTAAAAATACGTTAAAACTTAGAATTTTAGTGTCTATTAAAATTCAAAAAGTCATTGATACACTGGAGTTTTGGCAAAATTTTATATGTTCAACTTGTGTTTCCCTTATGTCAGATGCAAATTTTCACCTGTTTTTAATGAGAATCTAAAGAGAAACTAAAAGATAAGTTGATCAAGTGAAAGTTTGAACAGGCTTGGGCCTGCCAGCCTCTGGAGAGGTCACGAGGGCCAGAGCACGGATGCATGACTGAGCTGAGGCTGAGCGTATGAGGTACATGTGACGGAGGAGTTGCATGCATGCTTTCCAAGCAGTGCTTGGAGAAGTTGTCTTCAAGAACCTCCCCACGACTGAAAATTGATGAGTGAGGAGTACAAGGGGCCTTTCTGAAGACACAAACACTTTTCTAGTTGTTCTCAGAATAAAGAGAAGGGACGGATGGCATCCACAGGTGACTGTGACATGGTGCAAGTGATACTTAAGGGCTATTGCGGAGCCATGCAGGCCCCTAGGGACAGTTCAAAGTTAGGTCAACAGAGCTTTTATTTTCTGACTGAGCATCAGTGTGACAGGGTAAGCCATTGGACCATCTCAGCAGTACTCTTTCTTGTCAAGGGTGTATAGGATACACTTAGTCCCCAGGGCCCATTACGTTCTATCTTGTGATTTGAATCCTCAGTCAGCTATTGTGTCATGAAGAATACAAAACATTGCATTAGATATGTTTTACACTGCAGACTGGACTTTAAAAACAAACCTAGAGAAAAACAACACATGCTGAGAAAGTTATATAAAAACCAATATTGCATGTCTGATGGATGGAAAGAAACTCCAAGGAATTTAAAGCAGACAGGAGCTGCTTATGGGAGTCAGTAACACAAGAAGCAGAGAGAAATGGAGAAATGCACTGAGCCTGGATGATTTCCAGTGATGTGTGCAGGACAAGCATTGAGAGCATGACTGGTACTGCAAAAATTCATCCAGCTACACAGCAGCCACATCCTTGGTCATGGGCAGAAAAGCCGGAGAAGCATCTGAGAGATGCTTTGCTGAGGCAAGAGTTGCTCTTGTGATTGTTGACTGTGAGGGTTTCTGAGGGACCTGGAGGAGAGACAAGTCCCAGAGGGGTGCCCAGGGCAGCAGGAGCCGCTCAGGATGATTGAGAAAGTGGGCATTTTTCCATCTGCTTGTCTGTTACAATGGTGTAGCCACAGCCCTGGGGACTTGCTGGAACTCAACCCTGAACACGGAAGCAAGAACATTTCAAACTTGCTTTTACACATTGTTTTTCATTTGACCAACCTCTCTTTCCACCTGTTGGCATAACTTTTCTTGTTCAGCAGGGCAGAAACAGATAAAGGTGCACGGGGAGGGGCATTTACTTTCTTCTTTCACTTAGTTCTCAGCCCTCTGGGAAACTAGGTGTCCTGACCCTTATCTGATCGGAACAGAGGTAGTGAAGGACCTCCTGTAGCTCTGAGCTTGATTTGGAAGCACTAACCAGGCTTGGGGGATGGATAACTGCTTCAGATAAGCACCCACCTCTGAGCAGACTCAGCTTAGAGAAGCAAGTGAGCATGCCAGGAAGAGTATTCAGTTGTCCCGGACTTCCCTCTGTGCACCTCCTGATCCCTGTCTTTCTGCCTTGTCACTCACTGTTGGGAATTGTTTTGAGTTTCCAAGACTGTTTTAGGTTTTGCAAAGTTCTGTAGTTTCATTCCTTAACTCCACTAGGGCAATGTTATCTGAGGCCTTGGAGAAGGGGCCATTTTTCACTGAGGCAGGCACCAGGACTATTCTGGGAAATTGTGAACAGGGGAAAATCAGCCCGTTTTCATTTATTGGCTAAACAAAGTAGGAAACAGCACGGATCCAGAGAGAGCAAACAGCATCTCTGTCATGAGTGGCGTAGGTCCACTGATAAGTGTTCTCAGATGCCCTGAATTAAGTTTCAGGCTGGAGAATTCAGAAACAGAGGGAAAAGAGGTTCATTTCAACATGCAGCTTCTAGCTATGTCTGCAAGAAAAAGATGAACCCCTTTCTACTGTGCCATGACACGTTAGTCACCAAGAAGAGTGGCCAGAAACAGCTACTGAGGCACCCAAATCCCACTGATAAAGGTGATACTGTAGGGACTTGTTGGGAGCTGTGTGGCCTCATTTCAGATCAGCTCGTCCAGTGAGAATCCTTGAGGCAAAGCCAATAGGAGATGGTCTCTCACTTGGCAAAGACCAGTAGACCATGGGACAGCACAGACTATTGCTGAGGTTATGTGGCCTGTACACTCTCTCTCATAATATTGATGATTCTCTTGCAGGGTTTTAGTTTCACTCTGTCACTCATGCTTGGGACAGATAAAGTTAGTGGGCACATGTAAAACATTAGCTGTATCTCCCAATTCTGGGAAAGAACTTTAAGAATGATGTAGCGAGATGGGAAAAGAGTGCCATATTAAAGTTCGCCCTTTATAAAGAGGCTTGGGCAAAAAGGACTCCTTTGTAGGATAAGGGAACAGTTAAAAAAAATTCAAATTAACTGTATGCAAGTAGCTTGTGGAAAATAACTATTTCTGTAAATATGATTTGTTAAGTTTTGAACAATATTGTTGTTTCTGAGAATGTGTGCCTATGTCTATCACCTTTTTTTAATTTTATAGATTCTTTATGGATTTCACATAATGAATTCCTATTCTATTTATCTTCCATCATCTCCTCCCTTCCATCCTCTGCTCTTGTACCCTACCCCCACAAAACCAAACCAAATTTAAAAGAAAAAGATAAAACAACAAAAAATCCCTAAAAACCAAAACAAGAGAGATGGGGGGTGGGGGTGAGAGACAGGAATTTGGTCCTGAAGGCTGTAGCATGGACTGAGAGTCACACAGTTCAACCTCAGTTCATTTATCTTCACTTCCAAGTATTCATCGCCACAGCCATTTGGCTTGGGGCCTCTGGCTTTTGCTACGCCACTGACGATGGCCTCTGATGGCCATTCCTCTCGGATTTCCTGTTCACCTTTTAACTTTGTAAGAACAGGATGTGCCTGGCTCAACATTAAGCCAAGTTAGCAAAATGATAAGCATTGTTTTTGGCTTAAAAGATGTTTTGATGTAAAAGTTAGGAAAAACCATTTGACATATTTATTTTTGCCAGAGGTTAACATTGGAGGGTGGGAAAACATGCTTGTTTTTGAAGTATTAATAAAGATGGGCAGAGCTATTCGAGGCTGACTACCTGTGAGAAACTCATCTTGTGGCTGGACAATTCTGCCACTGATGCCCCTTCCCCGTCTCAGGACCTGAACCCAGGCTGCAGCAGGACCTCACAGCAGGGGCTAGAAGGCCACCAGGGTGAACATTCCAATCAAGTGCCATCCATTTTTCTGGAACTTTATATTTCCTGGAGGTCATTTACAGAATTGAGTAGGAGTTGCCTGAGCACTAGCAATGAGCTATATTTTCTCAGAACATTTCTTGGGAGGCTTGGACAGAGAAGGAGAGATGGGAGAAGAGGTATGCTGTAGTAATCCTCAAACAAATGTACCCCAGTGCATTGTAGGAGAGTTTCTCCATGACTAACAACAGCTGATTTTCACAGACTTGCCACTACTACGGTCCACACCAGAAGAGCATGAAGGGTAATGGGGATCAACTTTATGAATCTTGCTAATTGAATCTCTATGACCCTTTACCACCTGCCTGGAGACTGGAGTTAGTGTATAGCAACTCAATATATCTTCTAGCAACTAGTATCTTTTTTTTGTTGTTGTTTAAAAAATTAACTCTTGGGGGGAAGGAGGTTGGAGAAGTGGCTCAGAGGTTAAGAGCACTGGCTACTCTGCCAGAGGTCCTGAGTTCAATTCCCAGCAACAACATAGTGGCTCACAACCACCTATAATGACATCTGGTGCTTCTGACATGCAGGAATATGTGCAAGTAGAACACTGTATATGTAATAAATAAATAAAATCTAAAAAAAAAAAGAGTTGATTATCAGATAACAGAACTTGTTCAGTCAACTTTGATGCAAAATCAAAAACCTGGAATTTTCAGAAACACGCTCTCAATAGTAAACGCCCTGTGCAATGAAGTGCTTCCATTTAGCCTGAGGCCAAATAGCTCATGAAAATTTAATTTCTAAAATTCAGAAAGTTGAGTATGAGGACAGGAGAAAGGCTGATGTTTCCCAGTTATCAGATTATTGAAATTATCTGAAACTGAAACAATTTTAAAGTCTCAATATTTTTATCTGCAACAAAAGGGGAATTTTCAAAAAAATCTACATTAGAGATTGATTAAGGGAAGAATTTAAATAAGCATTTTAACTACATAAATGTAAAGTTAAATTCTTAATCTTGAACAGGAAGGTTAAGATGTCAGACATTTATTCAACAAACATTGTTGAGCATCTGCTGTATTTATAAAAGGCAGTGGTTATGTGAAAAGCATGTCTCTACTGTAAGTACAGTTTAGTCCCTGAAAACCTTCTCTGGCATCTGAGATAAGGAGGCACAGTCCATAGATTTGATATTTGTAGGAGGATAGGTCCCTACCATACAGTAGAGGAACGGGGCTGATGGGCAATCCAAAGGACAACTCAGCTGGATTTATATTCTCCACTGCTATTTTTTTCATTATGCCCACATCTTCTTCAATAAAATTATGTTAAATACTACAGTCTATTTTGTGTTGGGGGAAATTACAACATGTGATCCCAGTGGTTAGTGGTGGCTGGCAATAGGCAAGCATTCTTTGGAAATTCCTTGAAATTCTTGGTGAGAAGCCAGAGGGACCTTATCCGAGTTACACATGGAGATGGGACTCAGGGTTATTTGGACATTGATTAGAACTGTGGCCACTTGGAAACCAGTGAACTCTGATAGGTGTCACACAGGTCTCTGTGGTTAGCTTAAGCAATCCTCACAAAGTACCAGGGCATAACTCCCATGACTTTGGGTCACTGGACATTTAAAAATCCAAATGCTGGAGGACAACATCCCAAACACATGGATTTCAAAAGTCCAAGGTATTAACTTTTCATTCTTCATTGCTATTTTTATTTAAGAAAATGAAAAATTACATGTGTGCATGTGTATGTCTATATGCTGGTATATGTGCACATGAGTGCAGGTAGCTGCAGAGTCCAGAAGAACATATCAGATCCCCTGAGGTTGGAGACACAGGCTGCCTGATGTGGGTGCTGGGAATCGAATGGGCCCTCTGCAGGGGGACTTCACACTCTTAGCCTCTGAGCCATCACCCCAACTATTCTGCCTCCCTTCACCATTCAGATCTCTCCTCCACTCTTTCTGTGCCCATCATCCAAAAGTGAGGAAGTTATCAAGTATGAAAATTTGATCTGCTCAACACTGATTAGATATTCTTCATGAGCTATGTCATTTTTAGCCTTTGTACCAAGAAGGCAAAGCAAGTGAAATTATCTTTATTTTACTAGTGAGAAATGGGTGTTGAGGGGGCGATGAAACCCAACAAGTAGGTAGCTAATAGTCCAGATAAACATACCAAACCCCAGAGCTGTCCACACAATCACATAAAGGATCTTAGGGTTCTCTTAAGCAAAGGTAGATTGATTGCTTCTTGTGCACAGACACTGTCCTTCATTTGAAAGGAAAACACACAGGTCCAAATGTTCCTTTTCCTTTTAGGAAACTGCCAAAAAGTACAAGAAGTGGGGTAAGATAGTTTCAGCGAGATCATGACAAAGACAAATGAATCTTCTTGAATAATATGCATAGAGAAATAATCTCTATTTGGGGAAGAAGGCATTTTCTAAGAGGTTAATAAAAATGTGAGGTTGCAGGCACAAGTTGTTTTACATATCTGGGATCTAAAAGTTTATGCTTATAAATATTCCTTACCCAATTCAAAATCTTATTTATAGACAATGGTGCATGTGTGACCTATAGATAGTACACAATGGACATGATATGAAGTCAGGGCCACTGGATACAAGAGGGAATGCTTTGGTTTAAGTCCAGAAAGCAACTGCTAATGGCACTAATAGGCTGTAAAAGAACTGGTGTTCTATTTTGAGGTGAGGTCTCGCTATCTGGTTTAAGCTGCATGGAACTCATGATCCTCCTGCTTTGTGTCCTGTGTGAGGAGATGTTAGTAGGCCTGTACCATGAGGCCCAGCTATACACCATGAGTTTTACAAACCATAAATGTTAGAAAAGAAATGAAATAAGCAAAGAGGTTTCAAATGGCAGCTTGACACATTTTTAAAAAACAAAACAAAAAAAAAAAAACTGGTAGGTTCAGTAGACCTAAAAGTACGCTCTCACATTTCTCTGTTTCTGAGCCCTCTCTGTCTGACCTTAGACCTTCGTAGGAGAGAAATGATGTCTGAGTGAAGACATGCAGATCACACTTTCGATGTCTCTTACACTTTCATTCTTAGAGACATTTTCTATAAACACTTAACCACTTGACCCTGTACAGTCTCCATCTACCGATTAATTGCATAAGATTTCTTCTTTTTCTTCTGTTTTTACTTTTTAACTGTAACCCAAGCAGTATATTCAAATCAGTCTTTACTCACCAAAAACTTTTTAAAGTAAGTAAGAGAAATTTGGAGAGACACTTTATATTTCAGATAATTGACAAAACTTTTAGTTTATCATCATAAAAATAATTAAATTTGTCTGACATTGTTTTAGCTTTAGCACAGTGGCTGCACCAAAATCTATTGCTGTTTCAGCCAGCAATTGCAGCTTTGCTTCTCTGGCCACAGCCTGGCGGCGATTCTGTTCCCACAGGCACCAGCTCTGTCACTGCCTCTAAAGGGAGCTTTAACTAAATCTGTATCATTCTATTTTAAATAAGACTCAAAGGCTAGGGTGAAAATCTGCTAGCTCAGAGATGTTGAGTAGCAACCAGCTAACCCTCTTTCCTTGCTGGCATTTCTGAAAGACCTGTGCTTCTGCTTCACCAGACCAAAAAAGGCTATACCACTCCAAATCCCTCGCTGCTACTTCTTTGCTATCTCTCCCAGATGCCCTCTGATTACTTCCTGTCAACTAGTTGCTGATACAGGCTCCTAACCCAAGGTTAATTTTATCTAATTAATGCAAATACAAACTCAAGATTCCTGGTGTGATTGACTATCCCCAGCCTGAGGATAAGGCATAGTTAAAAACAAATAATTTCATATTTTTTTCTAACTTCCCCTCTCCCTTGATATGCAACCACAGTTTCAGATGAACACGATAGCTAGAGCAAAATAATATAATGTACGTGCAGAGTTATCAACCTGTGGTGAGCACCCAAAGCATAAAAAGACTCTGCTATATACCCCTGCACCTTTCTGTTGCCATCCCTCTTCTGTGCTAGCATGATTCTGTCAGCAATTGATGATACATTTGTAAACTTGTGGGTTTTCTTTGCTGATTTCCCAGAAACTGTTTGAGATAGGGTTGTTTTTCTCTGAGTCTCCTTCCCCAAAAATTCTCCTTTGATCACCTCAAACTTACCCTCCAACATGATTTTATTTTATGTTTTTAGCCTGGAATTTGCTGTAGAGCAGAGGATGACCTTGAACTCCTGATTCTACTACTACTGGGCTTGTATGCCTGTGCCATTATGCCATTTATCAGCTTCTGAGAGCAAATGTTGGTTTGTAGGGCTGCCTTGAGCTTTGACTTTAGGGACCCATCAAATCAGATCGAAGCCTTAGTCAGCTCCAACCAGGGTAGTATACAGGTGTTAAAGTCCTCACTGGGTCCTGGATATTTTGTCTTTTAGTATCTCCTATGGAGAAAAATAGAGGCATCTACATGCAAGAAGGTAAATCCTACTAGCTTCAGTTGATTGGAGTTTTCTGAGCTACCTGGGGCCAAGAAGGAAGGCCAAGTGTCAATAGTGGGAGTGGGATGTGGGTTGGGGCCCAAAGGGCAGGATAGGGTCTTTGGAAAAGTAGGTCTGAGTCTGACAAATGGAATATATACACACACTGAGTGTAAATAGTTGAGTAGTTGGATGCCAGTGAAGCTGGGCCAGGGAACAGACATTCACCTTTCTTCCTAGCAAGTACTTTAGCGTTGCTTCTGCTTTATTTTTGTTTTTGAAGTCATCCCAGCCCTAACCAGCCTGATGCTCAGACACCACCTTCAGGTTGAACAGTTATCAATCATTCCTCCTACTTCAGCAGTTGCTAGAATACAAACATAGCATCACCCTCTCCCCAAAGTGGGGATCCAGGCTAAACTAAGAACAGAGAAGAAAAAGTTCATGTTTTCTCCTTTTTGTTTTAATTTGCTGGTTGCTAAAGGCAAGTTAAGCTCTTCATGTGTCTGTTTTCCCCAACTGGTAACTTTGGTTAGTTAATGTCACTGAGATGCCCTGAAGACAAATCCACTCACAGGAGGCCTGTGGAAGCAAACCTCAGGGAACCTAAGCTGCCGGTGACTAAAAAGCAAGCAGAGAAGCAAGCCTTGAGTTCTCCATGGTTCTCCCCTGAGCCAGGGCTACTCAGTGTTTAATGTCACATGATGGCCGAGTATCTTAAAATGCAAACGATAAGTCAGTGAGATTCTGCAGTTCTAACAAGTGTCTTAGCAAAATAAGCTGCACTTGGAAGACCACACTTGAATCAACAAGAAGTACAGTCTGGTTCTGTATCTACAGTCTCTTCCAGCTCCTTCATCCCTCCAGCCTACACATGGCATTCTGGCTCATCAATGGCTTGAAGAGCCCATGAACCATCTTGTAAAACACCACACTGTGTGACTTTATACCTGTCCCCTCTGCCCTTCCCTCTCATCTCTCTTTATTTGGCAGGCTCCTTCACATCTCAGCTCATGTGTAACTTCTGCTGTTAACCCTCCTCAGGTTCTCCATCTTCCCAGGTGGGCTCTTACCTTGCTGTTCACCACACTGTGGTTCTGTACTGTTTGTGTGTCTGGGGCCCTCACTCTGTACCCTACCTAAAGTCTCCCGGCCAAAGAGGCAAGAAGGGGCTGGATTCCTCTCTTCTCTCACTCACCAATCCTGAGTCCTGTGGAGATCTGTCCATTAGGATGGAGGGAACTTTCTAATATACACAGACAAGCATGTGCACTGGCTGGCTGTATTTTTCTACCAGATGTGAAGCCTTAGAGGAAAGATCAAGTCTTGTCTTTTCATCTCTTAAGACATCACTTGTCATAATGACTTTTCATTGAAATGAAATGTTCATTGAATGAATGAATGAACAATGAGAGAAAGAAATGGAAAGGTACTGAGAGGATTATAGAACACAACCCAGGTAAACCAGCTGAGTGGTGAGTGAGATTTAGGGATTTATTAACATACTACTGAGAAGATCACCAAAGCCCTGTTCTTCCTAAAGGTCTATAATGGGGGCCAATGAAAAGTAAAAAGGACTAGTCAGGATCTTAGGTAGACTAAAAACAACATAGAAACCAACTACCACAATTTTTCACATCTCTTTGGGTCTAAGGAAAGATGGGGAGACTTGGGATTGTAGTTTAGTTGCTAGATTCCACGGGAAGCAATTTCTACAGTAGAAAACATGTAGCAGATGAGGAAAGTTTGCAGAGCAGAACCCTTAATTTTTTCGTTAAAATTGAATGTGTAGTTTTCTTTCACTTTAGATGGCTGCGTAGCAGGAGCAGCAGCAGATGGTTTCTGCTCTCTGTTCCCGGTTGGGAGGTCCTAACACCCGGGTTGTGAGCTGCCATGTGGGTGCTAGAAATCAAACCTGGGTCCTCTGGAAGAGCAGGTGGTGCTCTTAATTGCTGAGCCATTGCTCCAGCCCTGTATCTTTTATTCTAATGAGGCACTTCCTGATAGTCACCTGGATACTTCACAATGGGAGCTGATCCAGTCATGACTAGAAACTTGGAACTTCCAGTATAATCCTGATCTCTGAAAAGGGAAGATGAGCAAGAGGTACAGTTATAAATCAACCATATCCTAGACTGTGAACTTTGGAGATCTCTGGGTGACAAACACACCCACAAGCCAAGAGGATGTGGCAGCTCAGGGCCATGGAGCAGAAGGTCCGATACTCAGTATTCTTGGAGAGTTTGTATTTACAATTTAACTATAGCATTTATCAGACTCCAGAAAATAAGCTAAAGGAAGCACTGGACTGTTTCCCTCAGTTCTGTGAGCCATTGTAGCAAGTTACCAAGCCTTAGGGCTAGAACTGTGGGAGTCCTTATTTGTTGCCTGAAGTCGATCCAGAAGACTGGCAGCCTGAATGTAGCATCGGCATCAGTAGTGAGGTGAGGTCTGTGAGGGTGCCAGATCCCAGAATTGTCCTGAACTGCATTTTAAGACATCCAGTTGGTATCTGCAGAGTTGGTCAGGTGGTGGCTGATGAGAGAAAACCACATACTTGGTGTCAGACATGTCAGAGGAGCAATACAGTTTATATTTGAGGTTGAATTTGGAAGCAATATAAAGAATTTATTGAGCTATGATGGCTGAAATTGACCTAACTGCTGAGGTCCTTGGCTTTTCAAGAGATGCACAAACCAGATGAACTGGAATTCTTTCTTCTTCCTCCTCCTCCTCTTTCATCTTCTTGAGGAAGATCTCTCAATGTAGCCCCGACTGGCTTGTAGTTCACAACCCACTGCCTCAGCCTTCCAGGATTGTACAGGTGTATTCCACTATGCCTGGCTTAATAATCTTCAAAAGGTTTATAAGATCTGGTTTGACAATCTCACTCTTATCCAGGCAGGTCTCTTTAACAAGACTATAAGCTCTTACAAGTTTGGACGAAAATTTAGGCACTGTGTATGTAGCTGGGGCTTGCAGAAGGTACTGAATTTACAGAGAGTTTACAGCTGTCAATGGCATTGATAAAAATAAGGAAGTGCAAAAGTTAATACCTGTTAGCCAAAAATATTCAGAATTTTACTCTGGGGGGCTGTGAAAGAGATTCCTCTGATAAAGTGACATCTTGCAAAACCTCAGCCTGGGCTTTGCTTTTTTCCAGCATCTCATTCTCCTTCAGGCCTGTTTCTGAAGACATGTTTAGAGAAAAAGGAAACATGTTTATAGAAAGAGGGTCCAATATTCAGTATGAGAATACTGTATATTATCATGTGACTTCAGAATAAAATGTCACTGAAATCATAACCTTAATTAAACACTCTCATATAGAAACAATAATTTTGAGGTAAATATAAGAATTATCTTTTTCTACCCCTTCAAAGTTTAATCCCAGGTCTCCATAATTTTAAAACCATTGGTGCAAATGTGGAAAACTTATGTGGCAGCCTTTTGCTTCTCATGGTGTCTCCTAGATCTCTGTATATCTCTTAGAGATTTGCATATCAGGGTCTTTCTAGTCTACTTTTCTAGGGCTAGATGGGTAATCAGAGTGATATAAAATTATTGAGAAAAACAGATGTGAGGGCTCCAAGGTGTCATACACTTCAATACTATGATCTCCAAGAGCTTATCTATGCCAAAATCAAAACCTAAGGAATTGCAGTTTCCTCTTTTAAAGGTAATACAACATGCTGACTTCATGTGTTTTATTCTCTGGGCTATTTCTGGAAGGCAATGAACTAATAAATTGCTTTTTGTTTTATGAAAATAAATGAAGGGACTAGAGAGATGCCTCAGCAGTTAAGAACACATAGTGCTTTGCAGAGAACTGGAGTTTAGTTCCCAGTCCCCCCCCCCCACATCCCCCTGGCCAGGCAGTACCCAGCTGCCTGTAAAGCTAGCCCCAAGGGTTACAGTACCTTCTTCTGGCTCCTGTGGGGTTAACATTTGCATGTTTATGCTCCCCCACCCCCCACCCTCCACCAGCCACACACTCATAGTTGAAAAATGCCATTTTAATTTTAAAAAATTAGTGGAATGGCAAATACTAATTTTAAGAAGCTTTATTTTTTAAATTACTTAAAAAATTATGTGTGTGTATTGGGGAGTGCTTGTAAGTATAGGTGTCCACTGATGTCAGAGGCATCAGATCCCCGGAACTAGAGTTACAGGCAGTTATGGGCTTGCTGGCCTAGGTGCTGAGAACCAAAGTCATGTCTTCTGCAAGAGCACTGTATGCTCCTAACCTCTAAGCCATTTACCCAATACTGGGGCTTTAATTCTTTAAAATTGCTTTGCTCATTTTGGAAAATCATAAGACCATTTAAAAAAAAAAAAGATCCCTGTAAATGTCATCAACTAGGCCAAATTTATCAATGTTTTGCTGTGACTTTTGAAGTTACAGAGAAAATTAATATTGTGTTCAGGAACCACTATTTTCAACATTGAGGATCAATAGGAAAAATAATGTAAAACTTTAATGTCAAGATGAAATTTAAGAAAACACACAACTTTTCACAATTACCCTCAATGGAAGCTCAAATTTTACGATCTGTCACTTCACCTATATTTCCAAGCAGGTTAGGAATGTTGATATATTTATTTATTGTTCTATATCTTGGAAGAAAGTACTCCCCTTAAATATTCACACACACACACACACACACACACACACACACACACACTGGCACCCCAAAACCCATTTGGGAAAGTTAAATTCTAGAATGATGTTTTTATTAGCTTTTAAAATTAGCATATAAAACAATGGGCTTTGGAGCTGGAGAGATGGTTCTGAGATCAAGAGCACTGACTGATCTTCTAGAGGTCCTGAGTTCAATTCCTAGCAACCACATGGTGGCTCATAACCATCCATGGTGGGATCTGGTGCCCTTGGTGTGCCAGTATACATGCAGACAGAACACTGTATACATAATAAATAAATAGAAAATCTTACCCCCTATCAAAAAAAAAAAAAAAAAACAAACAAACAATGGGCTTCATCATGGTGTTTCATCCATACTTTTCTTAACCCTACTCCCCACCCCCTCCCCTCCCACCAGTCCCTTTCCTTATCCCAGTTCCCCCTATACTTTCATGTGACATGTATTCTATCCCCCTCTTTGGTTGTTCCTCATCAACTCTCCCTTAAAACCTCTTTTCTCCTTATGGTCCCTTTCTAGTTTCTTGAGCTTTCTACAAATACACAAAAATTAAAAGCTAGGGGCTGGAGCAATGGCTCAGTAGTTAAGAGCACTAACTGTTCTTCTAGAGGACCCAGCACCCACATGGTGGCTCACAACTGTCTGTAATTCCAAGATCTGGAACACATTCAGACAAAACACCAATGCACATTAAAAAAAATAAAAATTACAAAAAGTTTACAGTTGCATCCATTTTTTTTTCTGAGAAAATTTTATTGGCCTTTTGGATAAAATTTATTTGCTGGGAAGGATGATCCCATCGTACTTCTGCTGGAACCAGCGCATGGCTTCCTCTTTGCTGATTCTGTGCTTAGTCCCAATGCAGCCTGTCCTGCGCTTCTTGTCTGCGATGCTGAAACCTGGCCTACCCAGTACCACATAGAAGTCCAGGCCATAGATCCCAATGCTTGGGTCGTATTTGATGCCCAGATCAATGTGTTCTTGAATCGCAAAGCCAAAGTTTCCAGTATCTGAAAAGCTATTTTTCCGCAACTCATACTCCCGCACCTCCAGGCCTTTCTCCAGAATTTCTTCTGCCTTGGCTCCCTGAACAGTGCAGTGAACAGCAATCTTTTCATTTCTCCTGATGCCAAAGGACCTGACGGTGTATCTAGCTTTGGAAAATACAGGCGTCTGGCCTGTGAGCTGCTACAACACCTTGGCTGCCCGGGTCAGTCTGTCCCCGCTCTCCCCAACACAGATATTGAGGCAGAGTTTGCGGATGCGAAGCTCCCACATGGGGTTCTCCTTTTCACCTTGATCTTGCGCCATGATGGAGCAGAGGAAGAGGCATCCATTTTTTTAGTGCTATGATTTTATTTTTCATAGATAAATACAATCCTGTTGTATATATGTGCCACATTTTCCTTATCTGTTCATCTTACTGGCACTGTTTCTTAGCTACTGTAAGTGTTGCAGTAAAAAGCATTGGTGTGCAAGTCTCTATAGTGTCCTGGCCTGAGGTCTTGAGTGCTTACACAGAAGTAGTAAACCAGGCAATTGTAGTCCTATGTCTGGTTCCTGAGAATCCTCCATACTAATTTCCCATCAGCAGTGAATAAGGCTCCTCTTCCCTACATCCTTGTCAGCGTCTATTGCCATATGCTTCCTTGGTATTAGCCATTCTAGAATGTTATTTAACAAGCAATCCTAAATAATTTTTTAATGTTTTGGATGGAAATACGTTATCTATCAAACAAGTTAAGATCTTGTTCTAGTGGTCCTGCTGACTACCAGAACATTCCCTGTCATGTTGTCCCTCTCTATTGTCTGACTTACCTGGCCTCAGAAGACATCAGGAAGTGATCTCTTTCAGATGGTTGTCTAATAACAGCCAAATTTCTTACTACACATCATGATATTGCCTAAGAGCAATTTCAGCACCAAGTTTTATAGCTTTATTTAAACACCAAAAATGTTTACGTGGATGTACATGGCTTGACGTAAAAACAGTAGAGGTTACAAAAGACTTAAGTCCTCCCCTTATATCAGCATGAGTCTATGACATTTTTCTCCATAATGTCCTCTTCCTATCTGTCATATACCATTGTTGTTCACATTTTAAAATAAATGCATTTTTGTTATTTTTACTTTTAATCATGTGTATGTGGGGGAGCATGTGTGTGTGTACATATGTGCCTGTGAGCATAGGTGCCCCTGGAGGCCAGAAGAGGTTGTTGGATTCTTTGAACTAGTCTTAGAGGCAGTTGTGAGCTGACCAGCATAGGTACTGAGAACCAACCTGGACCACTTCAAGAGCAGTATGTACTCTTGACTGCCAAGCCATCTCTCCAACTCCACTGTTCCCATTTTATTTATGAGGCACAGAGAATTATGTGCTCAAAGTCACTGTTAATTAGTAGGTCTGGAACACCATCTCCAGAGTGCACACATATTTGAATGTCTTGTCTGGTAATTGATTTCCCAGCTGGAAAATCATACTGTCATTTCATCCCTCTCAATATCTTCCTCCAATATATCTGCTCAAGTAATTGAATATTACATTCAATAGTATGTTCTCACACAGCTCCTGTTCCCACAGTCCTTGAGAAAAGCTGGCTATTAGCCCATGAATCCTTGTACACTCCTGACATGAAGGGGCCTGCTGGAGACTTGAAGAAACGGAATTTACCTAGTCTGTCCCTAACCCGAACTTTGTGCTGTTTTTCTACTTGCTAAGAAGGGGTCCTCCGTGACCCACCCCAGATATCTCCCCCTCCTCTACCCAAAGCCCCCTGCCTGAGTAAACTCCCCAGCCTGAGAACCTTTGCAACTTCCTTATCTCAGGCTCCAGATGCCTCCCCCTCCCCTACCCAAAGCCCCCTGCCTGAGCAAACTCCCCAGCCTGAGAACCTTTGCAACTTCCTTATCTCAGGATCCAGATGTCTCCCTCCCCTACCTAAACAGTTGTATAAAAATCAAGCCCAAAAAGTAGTCAGGGCTCTTGGCCTCCCAAGTTGCCTTGAGCCCACACATGTGTGTAAACTTTGTCTCTGTGTATAATAAACTTTGTCTTTTTGCCTCTCATCAGTGACTGGTCACTTGTCCTTCCGCGTCCACCAGTAACAGACTAACCCTGTGTGTTAGCAGGAAGAGGTCTTTCTGTTCACTTAGGAGGAAGGTCTTTAGGTTGTGAACTTCCCTGTCACAGCCTCCAGTAAGGAGATCTGAATATCAATTTCACACGATCTGCCTCAAAGATAAGTCATGTACTCCCAATGCAGGAAGATCTGGCCCTACTGGGCATTTAAGGAAACAACTAACTATAAATTATAAGAAATAGTGTACTTGCTGATGCAGAGAGCTTTATCTGTGTTTGTTTCTTCTTCTGATATGAAAGGATATCAAACCTTGGAGTGGTAGAGCTGGGGCAGAAATTCAAACCCACCCCTGTTAGACAGGCAAGAAAACCACCTTGTCATGTCATGCTCATGATGATACAACTAATCTGTGACTTGGAAAAATATGTCCATACATGTCATATTCTTGGGGGGGGGGGACAAGAAGAAGCGGGGATGAAAGTGGGGAAAAAATAAGGAAAGGAAACTAAGTAGCCTTAAGTAGCTTGTCTGGTAGAAATGGCTCCTGGAATGAGACTCGTGGCTTAGAATGAACCCGAGACAGAGAAAACTTCAATTACTTATGCACCCCGTAATTCTAGGGCATTAGGCTTGCATGGTGCCTTGAAATAGAGGTGAGTTTCGTCTTTGGTCTCTTAGCTCCTTCGGTGTTTGATGTTTATCTTGGCAGGCTTCTGAGATACTCTCATTGAAATTCCTGTCTTTGCTTACAGGTCCACCACAAGGAATCTTGCCACCATGTTTGGGTCCAAAGCACTCAGGCCACACCCCACAGGCTCCATCACAGCGCTGAGTCCACGCCCCCATAGGCTCCATCTCCGCACTTCTTGCTTGAGGTCTCACCCTGTGGATCTGTGGAAAGTGACACCAGTTCCCCAACTCTCCTAGAATCTATTTCAAAGTTGCCTTCCTTGACCTGATTTGCTGTCCACACAGCTGTCACCCGTTCTTAGGTCAGGCTACTTTTTTTCCTCTTCCCCTCCCCAAACCTGGTTCTCAACACTTCGGTCCTAGTTTGCATTTTTGTTGCTGTGATACAATCTAATCAAAACAATTTGGGAAGGAAAGAGTTTGTTTGACTTCTGCCTACAGCTAACAGTCCATCACTGAGGAAAGTCAAGGCAGAAACTTGAGACGGGAACTAAAACAGAGAGCATGAAGGAAGGCCTGTCTACTGGCATACTCTGTCTCTAGACTGCGTATACAGCCAAGGTCCACCTGCAGGAATGGTGCCACCTACAGAGGTCTAGGCTCTCCTACATCAATCATCAGTGAAGACAATTTCAAGCCCTGATGGAGGTGTTCTTCAACTCTGACCCCTATTCCCCAGGTGACTCTACAATGGCCCTGGGAAACCAAAAATTGGATAGAAGGCAGTCTTCAAAGAGGCAGGAAGGGTAAGCTTGAAATTGATGACTATTCAAAAAATAATTCACAGGTTTTAAGAACAAGAACAGTATGAAGCCCGTGAAAGAGATCAATAAAGGATGATACTGAAATTGTGGGTGTGATGTGGATTTCTGAAGCAAGATACTCCTAGTTTATGGGTGGTATAAATGGTAGAGCCTTATAGACCACAAGTCTAGCTTGAAAATAATAAGAAAGATACTCTATTGGAAGGATGCTCAGCTAACTAAGCAGGTAGGTGAATGTTTCATTGTTTTAAGTACATATGAATAAGAAAATCAAAACTAAATTGTAAAGTAGAAGAGGTATCTCCAGAAAGTCTTCCCCTGTAGGACCCATTTCAAGTATCAAGTTCTCCAATTTTTGGTCATACTTTGCTTTCAAGAATTGATCTAATAATATCATTTACATGAAAGGCAAATGACTAATAAGACAGTGCACACCTCTTGTTCTCTGTGTGGATGCCCACAGGTGGGCAGCCCTGCAGGAATGTGACAGTGTTTATGTGTCTCTTACTGGTGCCAGACACTATTCCAAGATTAAACTATAAGAAAGGAATCATCTTATATATGGAGAAAGTGAGGCACCAAGATGCTGTGACTTTCCCAGGGTCACACAGATAATAACCAATGGAGTAGAAAGTATAGAGGCTCTATGTTCATAGCCACTAAGCTAGAAATAAATGTGGAAGGGTTGAAATTTTATAAAGAATGGAATTTGGTGGAAGGGTTGAAATTTTATAAAGAATGGAATTTGGAGCCAGATTCAGTGGCACAAACAGTCTCAACTGCTCAAAGGCTCAGGCAGAAAAATCACAACTGCAAGACAAACCCTATTATTTTTAAAAGAAAAGAGAGCTGGGAGGAGGGGGCGGATAATGGGAGAGAAAGGAGAATGGAAATAGATAGTACATGTTGGGTAATATCCTGCAAAAATTAGATCACACATGTTAACCTCCTACATCTGATTATTGCTATTGTGTCATGGGCTTTACCAACAATTAACCTAAGGTGATTTACTCAATCTCATACATTTCCTCAGACATACAAATTTCAGAGGACAGTGGCCTTTATACAGTGTTATTTCTTATGATAACACTTATAATAACACCATCTGGAAATAACACATCTCTACTGATACAGAGCTGGTTAAAAAGTAACCGTATTCCATAAAGTTGAACATAATTCAGCTATAAATTGGTATAAAGAAGCTCTCTGTATGCTACTGTAGAGAGATCTTTAGGATGTCTTATGTGAAAATAAAATCATGGCGCAGCACTTAAGAATGCTATCATTTAAGTAAATAGTTGAAAGAAACCATATCTATATGGCTGTGTGATTATAAGTGTAGGAAATCAAAAGAACTGATTTCTTAGAGAGAACTGAGTAGATGCGGAGCAAGGAAGTGAGGAAGGGTACAGAACCCGGGAACATCCTGGCAGGGGGCACAAACGCATAACCACTGAACTTCTTTAGAAGGTGTGGGTGGTCAGGGTAAACAACAAAAGACAGAAACACAGTGGGCTAGTTTCAGAAAAGAATCTTGGCTGTTCGAGGTCCCAAGAAACAAGGGAAAGAGGGAAATAGTGAACCCAAATCCAAAGAAAGCTTTTGTTGTTGAGAAAGAAGAAACCCAACCACTGTGGGCCCAGTCCAGCAGAGAAGGAGCTGGGACCGGGAGAGGCACTCTACCCTTCCCTGCTTGCGGATCTCTTACTAGAGTCTCCTAGTGGACAAAACACTGATGTAGCAGTGCAGCCCGGGTGACCTCAGCCTCCCTCCTGCTGGGCCTCTGGAGCCAGTGCTGGTCACACTAGGAACAGCCTCCATCGCTTTCTCTGTGCACGAATACGAAACATGAAAAGTAGCCAACTTTTGTCCACACACAAAATAAAAAAATAATAACATTAATAATAAATTAATGCTTAACAATAATACTATTTTAACACCCCCCCCCCCGCGCGCAAGTGAAGAATTGGAGCTTCCAAGAGCTTTTGACCTCTAACATTTCTTTGCAGAACATTTCACCAAGTCTCAGTCCGCGGCGCCACCTACCGTCCAGGAGAAGCTTCACACGTTCGGTTCCACTCCACCTGCCTCCAAGCCTCTTGACAAAGGAGCAATTTTCACTGCCGATTAGACCCAGTTGGGAATGATTTAAACAGGGGGAAAATATTTTGAAACTTAAAATACTTAAGGTTCTCTTTTTTTATTTTAAAACAACAATGGAAAATCATCTACATTCAATTTCAGACTGGTTCATTATGATTTGCAGCCGGGGAGGGGGGGCGGGAGGATGTTTTAAACTGCTTCTAAGATTTGAAACACCTGTGACCTGTGACCCACCACTAACCATTCTGTGAGCCACTTCTAAATTTGCCCTTTCCCTATCTAGTTGTTTTTTTTGTTTGTTTTGTTTTGTTTTGTTTTGTTTTGTTTTGTTTTGTTTTGTTTTGTTTTTAAAGATTTGTTTGTCTATAATGTATACAGTGGTCTTCCAGCATGTACGCCTGAATACCAGGAGAGGGCGCCAGATCTCATTATAGATAGTTGTAACCCACTTGTTCTTAGTTGGGGATTCTCAATCCTGCCTGCAAAATGCTCGCGTGGACAAGTTCCTGCCCGAGATTTCATTCTTACTGGTTTGCAGATGGATTGTTTAAAGATGAAGTGCCACAGTAGCTTTAACGGGCTGGGAACTTTGCTTGTACTAAGGGGCTTCCAGTTAAGTATGCACACTGGAGCTAGGTGCTTGCCCCTAGCCTGGGAGGTCCCTGTGAAATGGTGTTCTAGCCCCATGCTCTTGTTCCTGTGGCACTCTAGACGCCCTGAATGCTCTTCTGTTGTCACAAGTCCACCCATTGTTCCAGGACCTGCCTCAGGACTCCCTCCTCTAAGACGTTCCCCTCCCCCTCCCTTTCAGTGATTCTTTTCCATAACAGAAAAATAAATGATAGTTTTTGTTTTGTTCTGGCATAGGATCTCACTATGAACTCCAGGCTAGCCTGAAACTCTCCATCTTTTTGCCTCAGATTCCATAAGTTTTGAGTACAGACCATCATGCCCAGCAAAGACTATTCCTTTTAAGATTTCCTTACCAATTTTTAGTATGATAGTTCTGTGTGGTATAAATTAAACCCTCTTCAAAATAAGAAGTGTGACCAAAATGAGGAGACAGCCTGCAAAATCGGGAAAAATTACCAGCTATGTATGTTGTAAAGGGTTATTATCTGGAATACACACACACACACACACACACACACACACAAAAAAAAAAAAAAAAAACAGCAAAAATTTAATACACCATAAAACTAATTGCCAATAAATAATTGGGCTAATGAACTAATCAGGCAGTTTATGAAAAAATAAAAAGTAGCCAATAAATATTTTAAATATAATGTTTTATAAAATATTTCATATCAAGCTATATTACAGGGATACAGAAATAAAAACAATCAGGTACTGGCACAAAAACAGATATGTAGACCAATGAAAAAAATAAAGATCCAATACAAGTGCACATAGTTACAGCCAGAAGAATGAAGTTAGACACATATTTATAAACCTGCACAAAAATCACCTCTAAATGGATAGAAGATCTTAATGTGAAACCTGAAATGCTGAAATGTCTCAAAGAAAACACAGATAGTGTTCTGCAGCCTATAGGGTCAGGAAATGACTTTCTGAATTCATCTAAAAGAGGATTTGTGGTTAGAACATATAAAGAACTCAAAAAACTGAACATAAAACCCCCTCAATTTAAAAAATTGGCTATGAAGCTGAACAGAAAGTTCTTTAAAAAAATATATAAGTGGCTACTAACCATTTGAAAAAGTGTTCAACATCCTTAGCTGTCAGGGAAATGACAATTTAAACCACCTAGGGTTCCATCTTACTCCAGTCATGACCATAACAAATGACAACAAATGCTGTGTGGGGTTAAGAAATGGGAACACTCATATGCTGTTGGTGGCAGTGTAAACTGGTACAGCCACTTTAGAAATCAGTACAGGAATTACTGGCTAGAAGTAGAGCATGACCCAGCCATAACACTTCTGGGCATATATCCAAAGGACTTTATATCCTGTTTCAGAAACACTTGTATATCCATGTTCATTGGTGCTTTTTTCATTAATAATGATAATAATAATAATGATAATAATAACAGGGTCAACTTAGATGTCTACCAGCTGATGGATGAGTAAGAAAAGTGTGGTACATTCGCACTAGCAAATATTATTCAGCTGTAAAGAAAAAAATGAAATCATGAAGTTTTCAGTGAAATGGATGGAACCAGAAAATAATTATATGAGTGAAGTCACCTAGACCCACAAAGACAAATACTGCATGTTCTCCCTCATATCCCAGCTTCAAATCTTTTGTCTTGTGTGTTTAACTTGGAAAACAAGTGGATCTAGAAAACTAAAAATGGGCCATTGAGGGTGGGCATGAAGAGAGGAGAGATAATAAAATATGGTTAAAATAAAATAAGAGAGGAAGAATAGTGGAGGCTGAAAGGGTGAGCATGAAGTAGGGTGGGACTATGGGGGATGAGTCAGCAAGGGAAGGGTTAACCAAAATGAAGGGTATTTGGAAAAATCTATATGGAAACCTATGATCTTGAAGTCCCAGTAAACAAATCTAATTAAAGGGACTATCAGGACACATTGACATAAAAGAAAAGGAAGAAATACTGTGGGTTAAAGGCTTAAGTGTGGATGGAGGCAGGGCAGGAAAGGGAAAGATGTGACTTAACTAAACTGAAGACATATAAAAAAGATTTATGGAAACCACAAGTATGTATGCTAACTTAAACTTTTTAAAGAAATAGTCTGAACAGAGGTACTCTGATTCAGTGGATGAAGCTGCTCCCAAAAGAAAATGGGTTATTAAATAAAAACCTCAGCGCGAAGCATAGACTATAACCCTATAAGTAATTTGTCAGGGAGACCCCAAAACAACATAAACCATTGCCATTGCTCTTGATTGCCCACAAGAACCAGATGGTAAGACCATATTGCTGAAGACACCACACACTTTGTTTGCAGGATACAGAGAAATTAATCTTGTATTAACCAGGAAACTACCCACTGGCTAGCTTTCACAGTGATATAAGATGTTAGTTAGGCTGCTGGGAGAGAAAGGATAGCAATAGTCTTACCCAACACTGGATCCTGCATGCTGCAATAAATACCAACCTTCCAGAGAAGACACACCCACTACTGCAATAGTGACCTGATTTTTATGAAAATGTGTTGTAAGAAGTTTCTGATTCTGCCTAGCCCTGAGGTCTGGACCCACAGTCTCAAATAATCATCAACGTCTTATATGAAAATAGGTCTAAGAACCTAAGCTATGGAACAAATCACTATGGCCCTAGAGCCTTTGATATTCCTGAGTTCATGAGCCCTGGCTTTTGATATGGGTCTCAGTGTATTTGGTGTAAGATACCAATGTAGTAGACATTGTTGGTGCCTTCCCTCCACCACCTTTTCTAGCTGCTTTATGTGTTAACCAGAGTTCCAGCTGTGAGCATGCATGTTTGGAGATATAAAGTCTCCCAAAAAAACCCTCTAACCAATGGCTAGTATCAGTTGGTGCATTGGTGTTTTAATAAAAATGAGTTCTACACTACTACCTAGAGCTCCTCAAAGTGACTGAGCCTCAGTTAGCCATAGTAGTAACATGCTTCCCCCTCCCCTATTTTTGACTACATATATTAGCCACAAGAAGGAACTGCATGAGCAATAATAGGCTACTCTGAGATAGTCCTCTGAGTATGTATCTAACCCCCATCCCTGGAGTCTAGATGGTTGCCAGTATGCCTGCCATATTTTATACAATCAGGGTTTTTGTCTGAGAGAAACCTGGATAGCCTCACTGTTTTAAAATAATCAAGTGTGAACTGATTTTACCTGCTTGATCACTAGGGGACAGGGACTTAATGGCAAGTTTATATTGACAATGCCTATTTCCTTTTTTAGTTCACACATGGCTGGACTGAACTTATGTTCAAGATATCCTGGTCAAGATGAAATCATGGAAGGAGTATTGCCATCCTTACTAATTTTGTTGTTGTTGTTACAGAAGAATCTCATGAAAACTCAAAACATTGTGTTTGCATGGAGTTGGGGATGGGTAGGATATAGAAGCTAGGATATTATCTTTCCTGCCTCAGGATCCTGCAGATGATGGCCTTCTGATTTGGAATTAAAGGCAAGAGCAGCATCAACTCCCAGGAAAGTGGGACAGAAAAGGGGGAGCTTGTAATGAACTACACTGGCATCTTTAAGCTGTGTCTAGAATAGGGGATGCTGTAAGGATTCCCTAACATGTAACAGCCACGTCATGAACCCAACATGGTGCCGGCTGGGTGAGATAAGAATTCCTGGAATACAGTGGCCACATGGTAAAGTCAACATGGTGCAGGCAGAACACTCCACATATGGAGAGCTATGTAAATCTGTGCCCACCCTGTCTCTTAAAAGGAGCCACTACATAGAAATCTGTCTTTTTTCTCTTCTGTTTCTTTGCCCTTGTACCTGCCTGGCAACTCTCCTGAACAGACTCTCGCTGGTGGTGTGTGTCTGATCTCATGTGCAAAACCAACAGATGTTCCTGAGATGCTCCACTTGTTAAATGATCTGCATGAGCTACAGTTAAAATGTGATTCTACTGTTTAATGTTAATTCCTTGATTTCATTTGTAGCTTTCAACATCACATATGCATGATGTATTTACTGTTCCCTTTCATCCTTCCGTATGCTTATCACATATGCTTATCACAGAAAGTTCTGATGAAATTGCTATTTTTTCAATAATCTAAGATCCTTTGTTTTGCTCAACATTAAAAGACACCATTTATCAAGTGAATGTAAAAATGTGATTTCATTTGTTTCTATACTGGAAGAATTAAGAGAAAAACGTGTTTAGGAATTGGAAAAAGTAGTAACTCAAGTTGACATAAATTATTATGCATACTTAATAAGAAAAGAGTTTGTTGAATTGTTAAAAATATGGACCCTGTATTCAAGTAAAATATTGTTCTGCCAGAAACTTGACCCCCAGAGAGACCACTGGAGACAGAGATGTCCAAAATGCAGCAGCAAGGTTTATTGAAAGCATGATACAAGCCAGGCAGGGAGCTTGTTTCACATACCCAACACATTGAGGCAAGAAAGAGCTGCCCACCTTAAATTACACAAGCTTTTTAAAGGTACCACAAGGCAGGGTAACTTGGGGACAAGGGTACAAGTGTGTTGTTGATTGGCTCATGCTCAGGGACTTTCCATAGCTTAACATTCCTGGACCCCACCTGAGTGGGGTAGCCATTTTACTAGTATTTGATTGGCTGCCTTAGGGTTGGAATATTCTATGGTTTGGCCACAAGACCATATGTCCTTAGATAATGCTTTGTGGATATATATTATATATTTAATAAAAGCTGAATATTGGGGAGAGAGCACACAGTCAAATCCTAAGCAGACAGCTCAGGAAATTCTTAAACCTTGAATACAAAGATAAACAGCTGAGTCAGTCACACACACCCTTGATCCCAGCACAGGGAAAGCTGGGGGTGGAGACCAACACCCTTGACGCCATAACTCCAGAGACAGAATTTCTTCTGTTTCTGTGAGTTCAAGGCTACACGCTTTTAATTCTAATCTGGATGGGATAGGGTATATAAGGGCTTATAGAAACCAGGCAGAGACAGAAGTGACTGGGAGAAGCTACTGACAGAAGTGACTGGCAGAAGCAACCAGGAGCGAGGCTGAGGAAGTTGCAGGACGGCTGGGTGAGAATTGACTGTGGTGCTTCCTCTCTCTGACATTTTCAGCCTTCCCCCGATATTTGGCTCTGAGTCTCATTTGTGATACTAGAGCACTTAGCTTATTCTTTCTTGGAACTGGGCAAGCCCCTGCCAGGAATGTGAAAGTGAACTTTATTTTATATTTATAATACAAAGTGGAGTTTCTTAAGCTAAATTAACTCTCTTCAAATATTCTTCTGTAATTCTGTAAACTCCCATCTGTTTTAAGCCTCAGTTTCCTGAGCTGTGAAATGGAATATAGCATTTATCTTCTATCATAAAAGGATAAAAATTAAAGTGCATACAGTAGGATTTAACACACAATCAGATGGAATAATGTAAGTTGTTATTATTTGTGCTTCTGCACTAAGCATAACACATAAAGGCTTTTGTAGCTGACCCAGAATATAATTCTGATTTAGTCCACAAGAGTGCATTGCTGACTCTAAATACATTATTTTTCAAAAATATTTATTTTTATTTTATGTGAATTGGTGTTTTGCCTCCATGTATAACTGTGTAAGGGTGTCAGATCTTGGAATTACAGTTGTTAGCTGCCATGTGGATGCTGGGAATTAAACTCAGGTCCTCCAGAAGAATAGTCAGTGTTCTTAACCACTGAGCCATCTCTCCAGCCCTTCAAATACATTCTTAAAGGCACAGATTAATCTCACTCCTGGTTTTTAGTGTTTAAAAGAGTAAATACTTAGGTACTATTATCATCCTCACTGTACAAATGAGGAAAACGGTGAATGATCAGCTTGAAACTGCTACCTCATCTATCAGAACTGTTACATCTCCCAGACAGGGCTCTCATTGGGAAATCAGGAATGTTCCAAGTATGGCATAAAGAGAAAAGCACACTAAATTAGAGTATAAAAAGGGGCCCTTTCTCTTTTTCACTCCTGATGAAACACTTCTCAACAATATTGATATACATGAGCTTATCTAGGGTATTTGTTTAAAATCTCAATTATCTGATCATACTACCAAGACATTCTTCTAATTTGAGAAGTCTGGGATTCAGCAGGGAATCTGCACATTCAATGAATCTACAGGCAATGAAGATACAAGTGACTCTGTATCTATTCCTTAAAAGTGATCTCCTTGACAGGGAATAGAAATCATTCTTAAATAATATTTACTAGTTTTCTGATCTAAAAATACATAGGTGATGTGTAGTAGCATTTCCTGGACCAGACTTTCCGGCCTAGCCCAGAGGTTCAGACCCACTCTCAGCCCTACTTAGCCTCAAATAATCACACAAGGCTTATTTTTTGCTGATTGACCTAGGGCCCAGGCATATAGTTTGCTAACTACTTCACCTTAACTCAATTTATGGTTCTTATCCTGTTCAGCCATGCGGCTCAGCACCTTTTCTTAGAGCATTTCAGCTTCTTTCTTCTGCTTCTGCTGGCAACTCATCTAGCTCTCTCTGGCTTCTCTACTCTGTTCTTCCTGTTCCCAGAGTTTTCTTAGTCTGGTAGCCCCACACACACTTCCTGTCTGCCTTTGACCAGTCAGCATTTTTATTAAACCAGTAGGTGGAACAAATATTTATGATGTAACAATATAATCCCACTACAATGATGTTCCAAATATAAAATTAAAAATCAGTTAATACTTTTTAGAAATATGACTATAGATATTTTCATAGTTGTTTCTATAATATCTTAAAATAAGTGCCAGCAAAGTCAATAAGTATGTCTTTGTGGGACACTGTTAGCTATGTGGCCACATTTCCTTTTAATACTTATAATTAAATATATTGGGCATTCAGTTTTGGAGATATATTTCATTTATGTCAATTTCTTGGTTTTTATAAATTATTCTTTTATTATGAATTGCATATTAATTGAGTCTAATATGTAACATCTATTCTAAGAAGTCACATTTGTAAGATTTGTTCAGCTCTTGGATTTCAAAGAATAACTATCTTTTGCATATTCCTTTAATCCTAGTTCTCCAAAGGTAGACAGGTTGATCTCTGTGAATTGAAACCAGCCTGTTCTACATAGCAAGTTCTGGGATATCCAGGGTTACATATAAGACCTTGTCTCGGAAAATAAGGTGGAAAGCAACAGAGAATGGTAACTGTAAGATTATTATTATAAAATATCAACTAAGTTATATTGTCTTCAAATTTGATGAAGAATCTAAAAATATGTCCTCGAGAACATAAACTCAAAGATTATCTCATGACCTGTGACATTTTGTGCATGTTTCCTGTTGTCACAGCCAATCAGAGATAATAGCCATAGTTTACCTTCTTGTGGGAATATTGTGGTGTGAGTGTATTTACATAAACCTAGATGGCACAGTGTTGTTGGTTGTTGTTTACTCTTTTAGGGGCCTACCACCCAGCTCCCAGATAAATTACACACAGAGGCTTATTCTCAATTATAAATGCCTGGCCTTAGTTTGGCTTGTTTCTTGACAACTTTTTTTTTTTTTTTTAACTTATCTCATCTACTTTTTGCCTCTGGGTTTTTACCTTTTTCTATTTCTGGTTACCTTTCCTCTTACTCTGTGGATTGCTGTATGGCTGGTCCCTAGCATCCTCTTCTCCTTGTTCTCTTGCTCCTCATTTCTTCTCAGATTTTTCCTATTTATTTTTCTCTGTCTGCCAGCCCCACCTATCCTTCTCCTGTCTTCCTGTTTGTCATTCATTTTTTTATTAGATCATCAGGTTTTTTTAGACAGGCACAGTAACACAGCTTCACAGAGTTAAATAAAAGTAACACACCTTAAAACCCCATGCTGGGATTAAAGGTGTGAGTTACAACTCTGATTCTCCTGGATTGACTGTGGGCTGATCTCTTCTCTGATACTCCGGACTGGTTTTATTGAATACATAACATATCACCACATATCCCCTTTTGTGTCAAAAATAAAAAAGGTTATAACTAACATAAGAAAACTATATACAATAGGTGTAATAATTACATACAATATATACAAGCAATAATTACATGAGTAATGTTCAGTCCATTAATAAGTGACAAATTCAAAGAAAACATTCCATTGTTTATCCTATTTTGGTGAGTCCAAAGGATTATACCTAATTCACTTTCTATCTAACTTGTCACTAAGACTAACTAAAAACTATATTTTAATATCTCTCAAACTTATATACTTTAACTTCTAAGTGAGTTTCTTTTCTGAAAGTGCCACTAGAAAACCTTAACTACCTCATATTTAACTCCCTCAGAGAAGGAAGGGAGGAAATAATATCAACTAATTAAACAGCATGGACAAGCAAGCAATTTCCAGAAAATGTAAGAAATAAAACAGCTGGCTGCCTGAACAGTCACCTAAGCTTCTTCTGTATTGTTGAAGCATCTATCTTTGGCCTACAGACCTAACATGCCTGACAGACTTCTTTTCAAAGCAAGATATTCTCAAAGACCTTCCTATTTTGTCTTGGCAAAGTTCGGCAATGCTCTTTCTTGTGTGTCTCCTACTTGTCCATTTTGAACATCACACTGTCAGCAGTCAAGGTAAGAGTACTTTCTTGCTCAGTGGCTAACTTTTGTCACAAAGAAGATCAACTCATATGGAGAAGTTTCTCTGATGCCCATAATCTTCTCTAAAGTAGACCGATGCTGCCAAGAGCAGATATCCCATTGCCAAAAAAATAATAAGAACCCATCTTATTAAAATACCTTAAATGCCAGGTTATATGAATCTCTGAAGTGCTTGAAGAAGATCTATCTGTTCATCTAAAATATGTCTGATCTTGAAAACATATTTAATATGACTATAAGTGTGATTGCAATGTCTAACTACTAACTTGCATTTTTTAATATCCTAACTAGTTGGTAAAAATAACTTTGAGGGACGAGTAATTTATGTTACATTGTTAGATAAACTGAATAGGTACAATACCTTGAAGAAATATAAAGATATATGTACAGTAACAAAATTAATCTCAACTTTATATCAATATATACAATTTATTTACCATATACAAAAAATCCAATCCAGTACAAAATATGTAAAGCTAATAATTGCTTTTTAAAAGTGAATTCAATAATCTATCCTTATATGCTATCATATGTCTTGAAGATGGGTATTTCTAATTTTCTGTAAAGACAAAAACAAAAACCTGCCCAATCCTTTGTTTTTTATTATAACTTAAAGAACTGTAATATGGGTGGATGAGCCATCAATTCTTATTTTCATGAAGTTTCTCCAGTTCAAATTGAGTCTTCATTAATTTTAATGGTATCCATACTTTTCTTCACCTTTGGAAACAAAAGCAAACCCTCTCCCCAATATAGCACATATCCTGGCTTCCATTCTGAGGTCAGTGCATTGTTGAAGTAGACAGGCTGATTTAGCTCAGCTGTGTTTTCTATGGTCCAATGCCTTTCAGCAGCTGTTGTTCCTTTCTCATTAGCACTGAGAAAATTCAAAGTTAATAAAGCATTATGTAGTCTATTTCTAGGGGTCTTTGCTATTCCTTTCTGTTTATTTAGCATATCCTTTAGAGTTCAATTTGATCTTTCTATGACTGCTTGCCCTGTAGGATTATGTGGTATTCCTATAATATGCTTTATATTATAATAAGCAAAAAATTGTTTCATTTTACTAGAGACATATGCCAGAACCTTGTCAGTCCTAATTTGTACAAGTATTCCCATGATGTCCATAGCTTCTAACAAATGTGTGCTTACAAAATCATCCTTTTCTGCCCATTGAAATTCTGAAAACATATCTATTGTATGATGTACATATCTTAAATTTCCAAATTCTGTAAAATGAAATACATCCATTGACCAGATTTCATTACTATGTAAACCTTTAGGATCACTTCCTGCTAGCAATGGAGTTTGGTTTTAGAAGGAACAGGTAGGACATTATTTTACAATTTCTTTGGCTTGCTGCCAAGTGATACAGAAATATTTTAATCTTTTGCCATTGACATGTTTTTTTATGAAACTCTGAGGCATCTATCATATTTTCTATTAATAATTTATCAATCATCATTAACTTTTGCTAAAGGACCTGGCAGACTTGTATAGGAATGAATGTGTGTTATATAGAAGGGAAGATTTCTAGTCCTGAATATTTCTTGTAACAATAAATAATATAGTTCTGACTCATTATTAACAAATCAGCAGTTTCAATGTGTAAAACAACTCTTTCAGCATATTGAGAATCAGTGACTATGTTAAGTGGTTCGATAAAATCCATTAATACCATCACAATAGCATATAATTCTGACTTTTGAACAGAATTATAAGGGCTTTGAGCCACTCTACTTATATTTTCTAATTTGTAACCTATCTTTACTGATTTGTTTGCATCAGTATAAAATGTAAGGGCTCCAGAAATTGATTTATCTTGTATAACATGAGGAAGAATCTAATTAGTTTTCTTTAAAAATTCAATTCTTTGGCCCCACTCACCCATGGTTTCCCTGCCCAGGCCCAGAGACCCAGATGAGGGAACCCGGGACTGAGGTCCCCTGGATGATGGCAGGAGCTGGACAGGCAGTGAGGAAGGCAGCAAGGAGGGCACTGGAGGCAGTGAGGGTGTTGGAGGTGACAGGGCCTAATGCAGAAGGTGTGTGGAGCCTAGACATCGAGCAGCGCTTTCAGGCATCCCTGGACATATACCCTCCCTATAGCCACCACAAGATCATTCTGTCAGATGAGTGTAAGGATTTTTGGCACTCCACATAACTGAGCCAACTCGACTCAGGTGGGATGCACCTTGTACAGAGGCACACCCTTGGGTGTGACTGTGTAAACCATGCACTTCGTATAGAAGCACCTCCCTGGATGCCCTAAACGTGACTACGTATACCCGTACACAACCCTTCTCTTAAAAGAGACCACACACGTTTCAGGGTCTCTCTCTCCTGATCTCCTTCTGTCCTGCTTCTCTGCTTCTGCACCCGCCTGGGAACTCTCTTAAATAAACTCTAGTGTGGCCTTGATAGTGTGTATCTCTTCTCACTTGTGAAACCAACAATGAGGGCAAGATATATGGCTGGAATGAACTCATTGCCCATTTCATCAAGCTGAGGACAGGGCAGACAAGAACATGCAAGCAGGTCTCCAGTCACATCCAGGTTTTAGCTCGAAGGACCAAGTCTCCAAGGACAAGGCATTCCAGACGATGGCTATCATGTCTTCAGCTCATCTCTGCACCTTCCCTCCAGGCCAAGCTGGGTCCTTCTGGCCCTCAGGCCACTGATGTAAGTATTCCTGACACTCCAAGTGGTGAACCCGCCATGGCGCTGGGTGAAACAAAAATTCCTGGTATATAGGACCACCGGGTAAAGCCAACATGGCTCCAGCAGAATGAGCTGCATAAGGAGGCACGTCCCATGCCCACCCTCTCTCTTAAAAAGAAACGCCATGTTGCGGTCTGTCTCTCCTCCTCTCTTCTGTTTCTCTGCTCCTGTATCTGCCTGGAACTAAGGCCCTGGTAGTGTGTGTGTCTTGTCTCATGTGCAAAACCAACTTTGCTTTTCCAGTTCTGGTTAGGGAGTTCTGGGCCACTGTGGAATGTTCCAGACGTGAAGCCTTTCTCACAGACATGGTTCTCTGTGTCACTGACTCCCACTTCCATTGACCTACCAGGGTCCTAGCCACCCCCAGCCCTCTTCACCCCTGCTTTCACCTGCTCCATCTCCCCCAGCCTGGCAGGCTCCAGCCCTGGGCACACTGTACCTTCAGCTGGTGGAGTTCTCAGCTTTTGTGGAACCACTCAATGCAGTTGACTGGTTCCAGAGGCATCTGTTTGTCCACATCAGTCAGTAGTGTCCCAGTCCTGGAGCCCTGCCCCTGGAGAGTGTGGTTGTGCAGAGGCAGATCTATGACAAGTTCCCTGAGGAAAAGGGGGGCCTCCAGGAGCTGTACGACCAAGGGCCACCCCAAGCCTTCTTCCTGGTCAAGTTCTGACCAATGGAGACAACCGTGCCTTCTACAGAGTGAGCAGCGAGTATGAGAGCTGGGAGCTCATTACACTTACCTGCTCCTCCAAGGTCTGCTCCTTTGGCAAGCAAGTGGTGGAGAAGGTGGAGACAGAGTGGGCCCAGCTGGAGGACAGGTGCTTTGTGTGCCACCTGCTGTGCTACCCCATGTGTGAGTACCTGGTTAACTTCCTACACAAGCTGCGCTGTGGCAGCTGCCTGAACGCTACATGATGAACAGTGTCTTAGAGAACTTCACCATCCTCCAGGTGCTGACAAACAGGAACACTCAGGAACTGCTATTGTGCACTGCCTACGTCTTTGAGGTCTCAACCAGCACCACATCTACCACCTAGTCAGGGACTGATGGGGCCCATTGTCAGTTTTCCTTAGAACACCCCTTTCCCAGGAAGGACCCTGCTTTATGATCGTTTCTCATAATACCTTCTAATGTTTTTTCTGGAAACATATGTTAGTTTATGTTTTATTTATGTGTTTGGAGGAATATTAATATGTGTGTTCCACTGTTGTAGTAAATCCCATCCCCATAAATTTATAGCAATGTTAGCCACATATGGCTTTAATATTCCTCTCTGTCCTTCTGGTCCTATACACTCAAGCTAATCTGCACTCTGTTTTACCTGGGATAATGATCACATCCAGGTTAAGATTAAATGTGTGGGCTACTACTATTTGGTAGTTAGCCTTAAATTCACAGAAATACAGAAAGATCTGTCTCTGGAGTTATAAGATTAAAGGCATGACACCACCACTGCCTGCCTGAGAGCCTAGAACTCCCTCTGTAAACCAAGCTGGCTTCAAACTCAGATCTGCTGGGATTAAAGGCATAGGTCACCACTCCTGGTCTTTCTCTGTGCTGGGATTAAAGGTGTGAGTTACCACTCTCTGATCCTCCTGAATTGACTGTGGGTGGATCTCTTCTCTGATATTCCAGACTGGTTTTATTAGGTATATAAAATATCAACACATTAAAATAATATTCTACAATAGTACAGGTCATTATGTTCATGTGGCCTTTTGATAAAATCAAAAGACATGATAAACAGAAGATATATGTGTGGTGGGATTATATGTTTTGTTTTAAATAGTTGTCCCACCTATGGGTTTAATAAAAGCTGATTGGCCAAAAGGCAGACAGGAAGTGTGAGTGGGGTTACCAGGCTAAGAAAACTCTGAGTACAGGAAGAACAGAGACGGATGCCAGACACAGCTACCAGAAAGACAACACAGATGCCAGAGTCGCCAGAGCTGCTAAGTGATGCAGAGGAAGTGCTGCTCTGAGAAAAGGTGCTGAGCTGCACGGCTGAACAAGATGGGCTGAGTTGAGATGAAGGAGTTAGCAAATCATATGCCTGGGCCCTATGTCAATTAGCATAAAAATAATACAAGTATCTGTGTGTTTCTGTGGGACTGTGGGTATGAACTTCTGAGCTAGACTGAAAAGTCCAGGCAGAAACATTTACAACACATATGAGGCGGATGCTGGCAGAACACAGCACAATGTTTTATAGAATCTTTTTAATAATAAGAAGGGGTATACACTAATAAAATAAGAAGAAAAAATAGTAAGTATGGTGGTTTGAAAGAAAATGGCCCCCAAAGGTAGTTGCATTATTAGGAGGTGTGGCCTTATTGGAGGGAGTGTCATACTCAGTCCACTTCCTATTGCCTTCTAATTAAGATGTAGCCAGCACCATATCTACTTCCATACCACCAGGCTTCCTGCTATGTTGATCATTGACTGAACCTCTAAACTGTATAAGCTGCCACGTCAATTAATTATTTTCCTATATAAAGTTACCATGGTCATGGTGCCTCTTCACAGCAATAGAAACCCAACTAAGACAGTTAAGTAATAAACAAGGAACACTGTTGCTATAATTACCAAGATCATACATAATATATGTGCTATAATTTTATAAGCAATTGTGAACACAAATTGTTTACACCAACATCACATACATAAGAGTAAATACTGTATGCGCAATGATTACCATGCCACTGCATGACAGAAACTTCTCAGCTCTACCATGGTCCTGAAGGACCACTATTGTGGCTTATTTTTAATAAGCTTTTATGTTGTAACTTTAATAACATTTTTCTAAGGTGGACAATAAAAACATGATTGATGCCCAACATCAGTAACCATTAGAGAATCACAAATAAAAAAACACAAGGATATATTTTATACTAGTAGCATGGCCACTATTAAAAATAAATCTGGGGGCTAGGAAGATGGCTCAGCGGTAAAATGCTTGCTAAACAGCTGAGGATCTGACTCTGATCCCCACCACCTATGTAAAAACTGGGAATAGTGAGCTCTGAGTTCAGGGGGAGAGCATCTCAGGAAATAATAGGAATAGAGCATTACTCTGAGAGAAGAAAGACAAAGAAAACCTGTTGATGAGAATGTGGAAATTTTTAACTCCTCTCCCCCCAGCACTGTTAATGGGATTATAAAATAAGGCAATGTTATGAAAAACATAATGGGGGTTCCTTGAAAAATAAAGACAGAACTACCTATCCATATGATCTGGGATATGCCCAAAGGACATAAAATCAAAACCTCTCAGAGATATTTGCATACTTGTTAATGGCATTCCTCACAATAACCAGAGGTGGAAGGAATGCAAACATCCAGAGATAAATGAATGTGTTAATAAAATGTGGCATTTACACAGAATGGAATATTATTAGATTTTAAAAAACAAAAGATAACTTGTCTCAGGCTACATGGCTGAAACATTATGTTAAGTGAAATAAGCTAGTTCCAAAAAGAAAAATATTATAGGTTTCTATTTATATAAAATAAGTAGATAAATTCATGGAAACAAAGAACATAATGGTGGTTGTCAAGACCTTAGAAAGAAGGAAAATGAGATTTTTGTTTAGTGAGTGTGGTTTTTGTTTTTGTAAGATGAAAGGGTTCTGGAATTGCTTTAGGGTGTAATCATAGTTGTACTCTTGAGCTGTACACTTAAAATGTAAAGTTATAAAGTTATTTATTACTATCATTATATGGGAGACAGGATCTTGGTACATAGCAAAGGCTGGCCTGGAATTAAAGTGCTGAATTACAGGTATGAAACACTGTGTCTACACTTACAAATATTTTTTGGTTTTATTACAATTAAACTGTAAGTAACTAAAAGTAGTAATGATAAAAAGAGCATAGTGGTCACTTTACAACATCTTGGTTGTTATTACAATTTTTCATGAGAACTGTATATTTCTTTAATTGTTCTTCTTGGGATTTATAATTCCTGAAAAAGCATGTTAAACCTAGTGATGAGAATAAGAGAAAGAAACTTGCTAGGTAGTTAAGGGACAGGGACTTTCAAACAAGCCATTCTGCCAAGGCCAGAAGCATCCTTGGTTTTGTTGATGGTTCTGTCCTGGCCAAAAGCCAGATGTGTATTGGTCATACGCACTGGTTTGTATCCTTGGATTTTTGTTTGTCTTTATTCTTTAGTACAGCCACCTAGTGAGTTGTGTGGAAGCTCTGCAAAATAAGATACTTTATTGGTTTTGTTCCTGGGATAGAGAGACACATAGACAACTTGTGCGGATCTATGATTAGATAATCTGGCTAGCTGCTTCACTCACCCATCCCATCTCAGCCCAGTCATTTCAAAAGCCAATTTACTTCCTCTGTAAGAAGCCATATTAACAAAGCCTCTTAGCAGCTAACCTTCTCAGAGGAAACTGAGATAGGTGTCTGATAGAATCATAGTAAACTTTCCTGTTATGGGGATGTGGTGGTTTGAATAAGAATGGTCTTCATAGGCTCATATGTTTGGATACTTGGTCCCAGTTGGTCAGAACATTTGAGAAGGATTAGGAGGTGTGATTTTGTTGGAAGAGGTGTGCTGCTGGGGGTGGGCTTTGAGATTTCAAAAGTTCAAGCATTCCAGTTTGCTCTCTCTCTGTCTTAAGAGTGTGGTTGTGGTCTCAACACATTAGTACTAGGCAACCAGCACCATGTTTGCCTGTCTGCCTGCTGCCATGCTTTCCACCATGATGATCATAGACTCACCTCTGGAACTGAAAGCAAGTCCCCAATTAAATGTTTCCTTTTATTCGTTGCTTTGACCATGGTATCTCTGCATAGCAACAGCAGTGACTAAGAGAAGGATTAGCAGCATGCCATTCTCTTTTTAATAAAGAATACATATAATATTCAAGTCTGGCAGTTAGGCAGGGAACTCACTGGGGGTGGACAACTTGGAGCTGCTGAACTGGTCCAAGATGGCAGAGGTGGAGGGAACACTCAAGAGATTTCAGAGCCAGAAAGGGGTGCAAGGAATCATTGTGGTGAACACAGAAGGCATTCCCATCATGAGCATCATGGACAATCTCACTACTACACAATATGACAACTTCATGTACAACTTCATCTTGAAGGCACAGAGCATTGTACATGAAATTGAGTACCAGAATGACCTAGCCTTCCTTTGAATTTGCCTCTAGAAAAATGAAATTATGATTGCACCAGATAAAGAATATTTCCTGATTGTGATTCATAATCCAACCAAATAAATCAGTCTCAGCTTCCCGTGTCATTTCTAATTTAATGTCCCCCTAAATAATAGTGTTAATCATGTCAATGGGCACATAGTGGTAGCCTGAGAGCCCATTTAGACACTGTCATTGATCAAGGGTAGCTCTGCCCACGCCAACAAGGAGTGTCTCTAGTGATCTAGTCAGTTTCTAGGAAAGCTCAGTTCTCATGTCCAAGCTTTGGAATAAGAGGTTATAATAAACCCACACCCAACTTCCTTTGTTCATTTGTCACCTTTAGAAAGCCTGTTTTTAATTTATTTATTTTTTTTCTGTTTTTAATTTAAATAAAAATAACTTAAAAAATATTCAAGTCTGAAATTTTGCTAGACTGAAGAACTGGTTGAGACATGGGCAAACAGAATAATTGTTGTTGATGACTACTTTAAATGCTACCAGATAGCTTTTCTAACCTAAAAAGACCAAGCAAGGCATGGTGACTGAATCCTGTAGTCCTAGAGAGCTGGAGGCAGGAATAGAGTGAGTTTGAGGACAGCCCAGGTTACATAGCAAGATCCTGTCACGAATAAGCAAATGACTAAAGTGTGTATGTCGGGGAAGGGCAGTAGCTCCCCCCTTCACTTGGCTATAATAAACAATAGCTTCTTCACTTTGTTTTCGACTGTGTGCTGATGTCTCATCCCAGATATCCCATTTGTACCCACTAAGGCTTATTAATAATAAGCTTTCCTGTTCTATGATACACTAGAGGTTCCAGGTAATATTTAACTCTGAGTTGTGAGAAATGTGGACAAGATAGATTTATTAGTACAATATCAGTTACATGTATATTGTTTCATATTAAATTTTTTTCCTTTTCATTTTTTCCATGAATCTGCCAATACTCCCTACATATGCATTTTGGAGGAGAAGCCCAGGGCAATGTGACATGTACCTGGGCATGATGTCCTGCTGAACAAGCATGCACATGAGGAAGTCACCATTGTGCCTAGTAAGAGGCTTTATGAGATGGCAAAACTTTACTATGCATCTAAGGAAGCAGACTGAGATAGACCAGGTGAGAGGTATCACTAACCCTGATAAACTGTAGGAGGAAGACAGCTATGCTCCTGGTACCTCCCATGTCTCATTTCCTCTAGAGTGGTAAACAAGTGGCCCAACCAATCAAGGGCCTGAAGTCAGCTATGAGATAAGAGAGTAGGGACCCTCACGGAAGGAGTTGAGGATAACGGGGCAGAAACCAGGGAAGGCTTTACCTTATGTAGAGCTTTGGCATCATTTTTAAAGAAAGGAGGTGCACAAGTATAATCCCTGGTTTCTAGAAGAAGGAACTGTAGATGAAGAAGCATGGGCCAGAGTCTGAAAGGATATAAAAAAGCAGCAATAGCGGGGCAGGGAGGTGGGGTGTGCGTGTGGTATCTCTGTTCAATTTTGGATCCCCTAGGCACTGATTTGAACTGTTTCTAAGATACTTAAGGAGGACAAGAGGATAGTAATCATGATAAAGAGATGGTCAATTCTTTGAATAAATACAAACTAGATGATCAAACCTTAAAACTGGTAAAAGAAACAAAGAAGGTTTTCCCTATGCAGGCAAATTCAAAAGTAATAATAGCACTACCTATGTTAGTAATGGTCCCTCAGCTCCCTTAATGAAGCCTCTTTTAAATATGTATTCTCTGTTGCCTGAAAATGACCCTGAAGCATAAAATGAGGAATTTTACAATCAATCTAAAACTGAAATATCTCCACTTTTTTTTTTTTATGAGAACTTAGAAAAGCCTATGAAATTTAGGCAATCTAGAGCAGGACAAGGCAATGAAATTCATTTGGCAAATCTTCTCTGGCCTCAAGGTACAATTGGTATTTCCAGGGCCATTTCAGCAAAATCAAAATGTTTATATGCACCAACTTTAAAACTCTAGAAGGAAAAATGGTGTTAGACATCCTTGTATATTATCTTGAGGGGCAAGAAAATTCAATACAGAATTGTTCTTGGAATGTGTTTTTACGCTCCCCCTAGGTGTAGTGGATAAGAGTGGGTTTACCTCAGTTATTGTTATTCTTATGCCTTTATAGAAATATATGTTTTTAACCAGTTGTGGCTTGTGTGACTGAATACTCATGTGAATCTTTCTAACCCTGAGTATTAATTTCCTAATACTAAGAATAAAGTTGTCTATTGCACGAGATTTTGATCCACCTCACTTTTAGGCCCTGCTCTCCCAGGTTCAAACTGCCAACGAGAGCAGTTAACAGGGAAGCTTTTGGCCTTTGGCAGTCTGTCCAGACCACAAGTTGTTGTTGGATTTTCTTTTATTCTATCCCCACATTGGGCACTAAAAATGTTGGACTATTTTGCTCTTTTGGCGGGGCTCGCCACTCCCAAATAAATCACTCATATAGGTTTAGTCTTAATTAGAAATGGCCAGCCTTAGCTCGGCTTGTTTGTTGCCAGCTTTTTTTTTTAAACTTAAATTATCCCATGTATCTTTTGCCTCTGGGCTTTTCCTGTTCTATTCCTGTATATACTTTTTTGGTTTTGTTTTGTTTCTTACTCTGTGGCTTACTGTGTAGCTGGAACTGGCCCCTGGAGTCCTCCTCCTTCTCTGACTACTTCTTTCTCTTTTTCTCAGATTTCTCCTTCTATTTATACTCTCTGCCTGCTGGCCCTGCCTACCCTTTGTCCTGCCTCACTATTAGATATCCAGTTTTTTATTAGACCATCAGGTGCTTTAGACAAAGTAACACAGCTTCACAGAGTTAAACAAATGCAACATAAACAAAAGTAACACACCTTAAAATAAAATTCTACAACAAAAGCAAAAGTCACTCAGCCTGTAGCTGGAATTAATTTCAAAGTTCCAGGTTAAGTCTGATTTTCAATTAAATCTCCGGCAAATTTTGAAAGCTAAAGTGGAAAGAATAACATAACAAATTCCTAAGAATTCATCATGCAGCTTGAAAGTTTATCAACCTATTGCCAATCCCCCTCCTCCCTCTGTCTCTGTCTCTCCCTCACACACACATATTTCTATATACTCTGATTACGTCTGTATTATTTTAAAGCATAACACAGCTCAGTTATCCATTATCAGTTTGCAGAAAATACAAATAATCGGGAGTCCATACCAGAAGCAATGCACATGATTCAAGTATAATAGAGCAGATGCTGAAAGTATAATTAAGAGCCACAAACTAAAACATCCCCATCAGTGGCTATCAGAGGCTTTTATAGGGGTCCCCAGCCATTAGAAGTGGAATGCTAGAACTAACATCCAGTTGTGGTTTTGTCTCAGAAGCCTGTGACTGTATGCAAATACAGAGACTACTTGTGACCAGGTGTCCATCTTTTCCAAATTCTTCTCTCACTACTCTTGAGACCATGCCTGAAACTCTACATTATGCACAGCCCTGCTTTGAACAGGGCAACTGGGACATTTCAACCATTAACAAGGTTACTATTTTATAAAGTCTTGTTACAAAGGTAATCCTTAAACATAATTTAGAAAGAACAAAAAAGGCCCAAAGAAAACATTAAGTACCTACATTTAAAGGGCTTTTTAAACATTTTGGAATTTTTTAATATTCTTTTTGTTAAACACGTGTTTCTTCATAAACATGAAACAGTTTGTATAAACCATTTTTATTATTTCCTAATACATGGTTAACATACTTTTGTAACAGATAGTCTCTAACACTTATTTTTTTTACAAAATATTTCATTTAAGGTAAGGTCTTATGTAGGTCAGGCTGACTTAGATCTCATAATTCTTGTCTCCACTTCTCAAGTGCTGGGATTACAGGTGTATTAGTTAGGGTTCTCTTATTACATGAATTCTATTTAGCATTATAGTAGAAATCTAGCATCAGATATTGGGTAAAAGCTGGACTATCAGAGAGACAGGGAACAAATCATAGGCAATTCTCACCCAGCAAATTCCTCAGGCTGAACACAGTAAGTCCTATCTTTATGGGTCCTCAGCCTGACTGGTCACTCAGATAGAATGGCAGAACTTCTCCTTCTCTTGCCTATATTTCTTTCCCTGCCCTGTAGTGGGATTATATATTATATTTTATTTAATTGTCCCAGCTACAGGTTTAATTTAAAAAAGCTTAAGATGATTGGCTGAAGGCAGACAGGAAGTGTGGGTGGAACTACCAGACTGGGAAATCTCAGAGCAGAGAGAGATGCCAGACATAGATGTTGCAGAGAATCCAGGAGACAATGCAGAGGAAAGAAGTTGAAATGCTGTTCTGAGAAGAGGTATTGAGCCACATGGCTAAACAAGATGGATTGAGTTCAGATGAAGGAGTTAGCAAATTATATGCCTGGGCCCTAGGCCAATCAGTGTAAAATTAATATAAGCCCATATGTGATTATTTGAGGCTAAGCTGGGCTGAGAGTGGGGCTGAACCTCTGGTCTAGGCCTGGAAAGTCTGGGCCAGAAACCTATTACAACAAATGGCAGCCCAACGTGGTAAAATATACCCACATAAAGCCATAGAAAACTTACATACCGTTCTAGAGCACAGAAATGGAGCCAAAAGCATCTTCTGAGTTGTGCCTCTCAAGTGGGCAGTGGTAAAGAAATTGAGTGGTGTATGGGATTAAATTTTAAAAATGGTGTGTTTGCTGCATGCAACATGGCCAGTTTTTGAGCCTCAATGTGAGCAAGGAGCTGTATATGGTGGATTTAAGGTTTCTGTTCTCACAGGCAAAAGGGAACAGAGTCAAATTTGATTCGTAGTAGTGGCAGCATTTTCTTGGATCAGCTCTGTTTGTTGGAGGCAAGTAGAGGCAAGACTTTTTTTTTTTTTAAAAAAACTTTATTTATTATTTATTTATTTATCTTGCCTGGAACTGGAACTACAGACAGTTGTTAGCTGCCATGTGGGTGCTGGGAATTGAACCCGGGTCCTCTGGAAGAGCAGACGGTGCTCTTAACCACTGAGCCATCTCTCCAGCCCAGAGGCAAGACTTTTTTGCCTTTGTTGTAATAAGTTTCTGGCCCAGACTTTCCAGGCCTAGACCAGAGGTTCAGCCCCACTCTCAGCCCAGCTTAGGCTCAAATAATCACACTTGGGCTTATATTAATTTTACACTGATTGGCCTAGGGCCCAGGCATATAATTTGCTAACTCCCTCATCTGAACTCAATCCATCTGATTCAGCCTTAGAGGCAAAATACTTATGAGTCTTTTAAGAGGCTCTGCTGCCAAATCTTAAATGAAGCTCATGAGCAGCAGATGGCAGTGCTTTACTTGGTGATTATATGGATCCTAAAATTCCCCAGAGTGGTAATTGTATCTGATAATTAGCTAAAAAGCTAAATTTCAGCTAGACTAGGAGCTGGGTGGAGCCAGGCAGCCACCCTAGTGATGCCTTTAATCCTGAGCCACACCTTGGCAGATTAAAGGTGTGGTCAGAAACAGAAAGAAATAAAGCTGGGTGGAGTCAGCCACCCTAGCCAAGCAAAGGTGTAGTCAGAAACAGAAAAGATAAGAGATATACAATAGAGACAGATTAAACAAAAAAACAACCTGTAAATGGTTTAGGGTATGTTTAAAAGATATGTAGGCTTAAGAGAGAAAATAAAAAAAGAAAAATGATGAAGACCTTTAAAAAAGTAATAGAGTAAAAAGAAATAGTAATAAGCCACATAAAGATGAAAAATACAAAGTATGTATGGATACTGTATGTTATTGTCTTGTCTTTAAGTTTTTTGACTATAAATGAAGTAGTTAAAGCTGCTAAAAGACATTTGATTATAAATGCTGATGGATTAATCTAACATATATTTTGTAAATGAGCTGACTTTAAAACTGAAATCAAAATATATGCTACTTTGGAGAAGAGGCTTTCTTTTTATTTCTACAGAAAATGAGAACTGTGGATTTATTCTCAGTTAAAGAAAATAAAGTTTGATTGAGGAAGATCCACCCCTGAAAAGTCGCCAATAGAAATGGATGGCCCAGATAATTCAGAATTTCAGAGCACCCCTGTTTAAGTTTCCTCAAGGAGCTCTGCATCCAAAACAACTCCAAAGAGACGGACTGAGTTTACCCAGCCTTAGAGACTACTACACTAAAGATTAATCCATAATCCTAAATTTTTCTTTGGATCCCCATGGGATGGCCAGCACCCCCATTCAGCAGGAAGTAGCCTAGAGAACTATACCCATATTCTCAAAAAATAGATTATGGATGCTTGTGTTTGTTTACAGTGTTGGTTATAAGTCGTTATATGTAATGAAAAACAAAAAAGATATTAGATTTGGGGTTCTTTTTGTTTTAAAAAGAGAAAATGGGGAAACAAAGTGGGATTTCTTTTTTTTTTTTTTAGAAAATAAAGTCCTTTTTTTCCATGTATCCCCTTGCTCTCCCTCCCTTCCCCGTCTCAGTCCCTCTGTTTGCCTTCAGCCTCCCTCCTCCCCATCCCCCATCCCTTCCCCCAAAAGGACAATAAGCCCCAAAGTGGATCAGCTTACCATTCTAGGTAGGTCCGATTTCCTCATCCTAATGTCAAGACTGGGTTAGGTGATCCCTTGGAGGGAATGGGCTCTGACATACCAGTCTACATGCAAAAACATAGTCTTATCCCTCCCCTTAAGGATCCACCTTTTACCCATGTCAGTGGACAGTTGCCTATCCTTGGAGGGCCTAATTCCTCTTCTTGAAGGTTCCCCAGTGGCTGTTCTTCAGTGAGCTCTCTAGAGTTCCAGCCAGCCATCACTGTGGGAATTTTCCTCATAAGTCCTATCCCCTTGCTCATATAGAATCTCCTCCCCTGCTATCAGCTGGACCAGGGACTCAGCCCATGACTGAGCCCTGAGCCCAGTGCTCAGCCATGTATCTCTGCCTCTATCTCTATTCATTGTTGGATGTAAGTTCTGTGATGGCACTTGGGGTAGCTATTCATTTGATTATAGAGGAAGTCTTGTCTAGGCAACTAGACAAGGAGGATATTCTCCAAATCCATCCATTGGCCTGCACATTTTAGGATATCATTTTTTTTCTGCTGAGTATTACCCCATTGTGTAGACATACCAGTTTGTTAATGCATTCTTCAGTTGAGGGGCATCTAGGTTGTTCCCAGGTTCTTGCTATTATGAACAATACTGCTATGAACATAGTTGAGCTAATGCCTTTAGAATGCAAATGTAAGTCCTTTGGGTATATGCCCAATAGTGATGTTGCTGGGTCCTTGGGGGAGATTGATTCCCAGTTTTCTGAGGAAAAAACATACTCCATTCTAGAGTGGCTGTGCAAGTTTATACTCCCACCAACAATGGAGGAGTGTTCCTCTTGCTCCCCATCCTCTCCAGCATAGGCTGACCTCTGTTTTTAATCTTAGCCATTCTGACAGGTGTAAGGTGGTAACTCAAAGCTGGTTTGACTTGCATTTCTCTGATGGCTAAAGATGTTGAGCACTTTTTCGAGTGCCTTTCAGCCATCTGTAATTCTTCTGTCAAGAATTCCCTTTTTAATTCTGAACCCTGTTTTTTAATTGGGTTATTCAAGGTTTTGGGCTCTAGTTTCTTAAGTTCTCTATATTTTAGAAATCAGTCCTCTATCACTTGTAGAGTTGGTGAAGATCTTTTCCCATTCTGTAGGCTATCATTTTGCCAGTGTCCTTGGCCTTACAGAAACTTCTCAGTTTCAGGAGGTCCTACTTATTGATTGTTGTTCTTAGTGTCTGTGCTATTGGTGTTATATTTAGGAAGTGATCACCAGTGCCAATGTGTTGGAGGGTATTTCCCACTTTCTGGGAATGTAGTGGCATTATGTGTTACATTTTAAATAGTTGTCTCACCTATGGGTTTAATAAAAAAGCTTAACATGATTGGCTGAAGGCAGAAAAGAAGTGCAAGTGGAGCTACCAGACTGGAAAAATTTTAGAGCAGAGACAGATGCTAGACACAGATCCCATAGAGATTCCAGATGATGCAGAGAAAAGAAGTTGAGATGCTGCTCTGAGAAAAGTTACCGAGCCTCACAGCTGAACAAGATGGGTTGAGTTCTGATGAAGAAGTTAGCAAATTATATGCCTGGGTCCTAGGCCAATCAGCATAAAATTAATGAAAGTGTCTGTTTGTTTCTGTGGGACTGTGTATGTTTCTGTGGGTCTGTCAGACTGCCAGACTGTTGGTCAAACCTCTGTCCAGGACCGAAAATTCTGGGCCTGAACCTATTATAACACTGCCCAGATATTTTATTTCCTGCTTCAACTCTCCTAGAGCTAGGATTAAAGGTGTATGCTACCACTGCCTGGCTATTAGGCCTTGAAAGCACAGAGATCCAAACAGATCTCGGTCCCAAGTGATGAGATTAAAGGTATGGCTCTGTGGGTGGCTTGATCACTGATATTCTAGACTATGTTTTATTATACAATATATCACCACATTCTCTAGGGGAACAGATTTTATAGAATCTATCTATCTATCTATCTATCTATCTATCTATCTATCTATCTATCTATCTCAATGGCTTACAGGATATGGTCCAGCTAGTCCAAGAATGGCTGTCTACCAATGGAAGGTCTAAGAATCTAGCAGTTGTTCAGTATACACGCTGGACATCAGGTAGTCTTCAGTATACATCTGAGTCCCTAAGGAGGCTCTAATGCCAATGAGGAAATGGGACTTGCCAGCTGGAGCAACAACAAGCAAGCAAGGAGCAAGGGCATCCTTTTTTCCATGTCCTTTATATAGGCTGCCAGCAGAAGGTGTGGCCTGCATTAAAGGAGGTTCTCCCTATGTCAGAAGATGCAGACTAGAAGTGGATCTTCCTACTTCAAATAATTTAATCAAAAATCCCTCACAGATGTACCTAGGCACTTAGGTTTTAGTTAATTCCAGATGTAGTCAAGCTGACAACCAAGAGCAGCCAACACTACCGGCATCCTGCCTGCCTTATGGTGTATATTTTAAGGCTAAAACTGTTTCCTTAGAAAATTTTAGGAAAAAAGTCCAATAGGGTCTGGGTGTCTGTCTTTCTCCATACACACACCATACAATGCCACTGGCCATTATATATTGTTCCAAATTATCCTCAATAGCTTACAAATGTACTTGTTTCCATGCACCCTTACCAAAAATATTCCTCGTAACACAAAATCTATTACATTTTATAGAATCAAATATGCACCCATTAGCTTTTATCAGTTGCTTGTGGCTCAGGTAGTCCAGAAAGTTTGACTAAAATGGTGATGGTAGGAGAGAGAAATAGGAAGAGAAGACTTGAGCACTGGAATTAATAGTGTATTTTACAATGTTAAAATCTGATATTTGAAAGGTAGTTCTGTCACAATGAGTAACACTTAAGGAGTTTTGGAGTGAGATATTTTACTCTATTATTCCCAAGGGAGAAAGGCCCAGAGAGTCTCCTTCTGTCCACGTTCAGGTCACTATCACAATTCACCTTAATCTGGTCTAAAGATCACTAGGTCCTTGGAAGGAGGAACAGTTCTTAGTTCATGTGACTTTAGGCACATCCACCACTTTGGTGCCATGTCCCCTTAAGAAAAGAATAACAATGATACAGCAACATGATGTGCTCTGAAGCTTTACTATGGAATTAAATCATCCCCTTAAAATTATCTTGTAAATCTTAGTCACTACAAAAGATCACAGCAGGGCATTCCAATCCTGAAGCTGGCAACTAAGGTCAAAATTAAGAACAATTACAAATTACTTAAAAATATCTAAATTACCCATGATTGCAGTAAGATAGTCACATTGGTGAGGCACATAAACATGCTGTTTAGAGCAGAGACAGAGCAAATTTTCGGAGTGGAATTGATGCACATTTTTATTTCCTCTCTATTTGCCTCATGTTCAACTGTCTAAAAAGTACTAAGACAATGAAGTTCTACGATTTTATATTGGCAAGGCAGATCTCTCTGGACCTGTTTGACCAACGGGGTAACTTCAGTAGATCAAGATTTCATCCACACTTTTATCTGAAAAATATTTTCCAGGTTTGCTAAGCTTAAGACATTCCAGACATGCTGTGTTGGGGGTGGGACACACCAGGAAGGCAAGTTTAGAAGACTCTAAGGGCACCCAAGGCTGGTGAGCATCGAGGCATTTCTTTGGTTAGCTTCTACGAAAAGCATCAAGAAAGAGTTACAACAATTACAAAAAGTTACATTGCATGTTATAAAATCTGAATTGTTACTTTGTTTTTCTGTTGATGCTGCTACTTTTAAACCATGGTTAACATGTTAGAGAAAAGTAACTTGCAAAGATGAAAGGTGAACATGAAAAGAGAAGTACTCTTTATTCAGACCTCTTTCTATCAACTCCACTTTCTATCCTTCCTTCATGCACTCACGAGATTAGCAAATTAATCTGCTAAAAGCTGTAGTTATTTTTAAGGCTTCAGGTACCAAAGTTGACTATCCTGATAACAGTTCTTTTCAGTCTGGTCCAACTCAAAAATTTAAGTCCATTTTCTTTTTTCCAGAACATATTTTACTGGGGCCAAAAAGACACCATCTGGGCTTCGTCTAGCACTGCAGCTGGTAAAGGGGCATAAGGATGCAATCTGAATTAGAAATACATACTGTACTAGATTTAGAACGCCTGAAGACAGGACTTTTGGCCTACGCAGTTTAGTGTCTGAATAAAGATCCTGGCTAGAATGCAAGCTTCTTAAGGGCAGGGACATCACCATCTCTGACTTGAAACCGAAGCACACAAAAGATCTCTGGGCATCTCCCTCCGCACCCCTCGGTTCGGAGTCGCAAAGACCGAGGGCCGAGCGCAGCCTGGGTGTCACGTGACGCTGGCTCTCTCTCCCCCCCGCCCCCCCCATGGAGGGGAAGCCGTAGTGGGCCGTCCCGACTGTCACCGACTGGGCTCCGTCGCCTCCTCACGGTCCCCAGCCCCACGCTCCGGATCATCCAGCAGACGCACGGCACAGCAAGCGCCCAGCGCTGCGACCTGCGTGCTGACGCTTCGCGGCTAGAGAGGACCGGGCGGAGCCTCAGGAGCCTCCCCGCGCCGTGGCGTGCTGACGCGAGCGGCGAGCGGGGCGGACCGGCTTCGGCTCCTCCCGCCGCGGGCCCACTGGCCTCCCGCCTCCCCCACCCTCGGCCCGTCAGCGCCGGAGACTGCGTCGCGAAGCATCGCGTCGGCCCGGCCTGGCCCGGCCCCCGGGCAGATGCCCCGAGTTACCGCTGTCGCCGCCGCCGACTCGGCCGGTGGCCGTGTGGGAGGTGGGCACCTGGCCCGGGGCCGCCGAGCGTGACAGACGCGGCCGGGGCCGCCGGGGGCTGTCGGGGCCGCGCGCGGACCATGTATTTCCTGAGCGGCTGGCCCAAGAGGCTGCTCTGCGCGCCGCGGAGCCCGGCCGAGGCGCCGCTCCACGTCCAGTCTGACCCTCGGAGAGCGTTCTTCGCCGTGCTGGCCCCGGCCCGCCTCAGCATCTGGTACAGCCGAGTAAGTAGGCGCCGCTGTCCCGACTTTTCCCGAACGGCCCCCGTCCCATCCCGACTTCCTCCGACAGGCCTGGATCTAATCCCGATTCCCCCCGAACGACCCCGGCCCCGTCCCGACCTCTCCCGAACCACCCTGGCCCGTCCTGACTTCCTTCGAACGACGACCCCTGTCCGGTCCCGACTCTCCACGAGCAACTCTGGCCCCGTCCCGACTCCCCCCGAGCGACCCCGCCCCGTCCCGACTTCCCCCGAACGACCCCGGCCCCGTCCCGACTTCCCCCGAACGACCCCGGCCCCGTCCCGACTTTCTCCGAGCGGTCCCGGCCCCGTCGCGACTACTCCCGAGCGACCCCGCCTCAGCCCCGACTTCCCCCGAGCGACCCGGGTCCGGTAGCGACTCTCCCAGCCTTCAGTCCCTCTCACCCTCGGGTTGGCGCTTCGCGCCGACAGAGGTTCCACATCCTCCAGTCCCCGCGTGGCGCCCACAGCCGCGCGCCGGGCGGGAGCTCCCTGGCTGAGTCCAGACTTGCCTGCCTCTCTGCCCTCATTGCCCAGGAGCCAATCTCTTGGAACGTCCCCCAGCACTCTGGCAGCTGTGGCTGGCATCCCAGCTCCCCCTTGCATTAAAGGTCGCTGTTTTGGAGTTCCGGAAAGCCTGTTGGTTTTTACCCAGTGTCAGACTGTTGTAACTGGTTTCTAAAAACTTTGTAGAGGCCTGGTAACTTAGCTCCTGGTCTCTCGCAGACATCGTGGACTCGAGTCTTTTGCTCCTTTTCCTGGCTGATCTTGGGCTCTGGAGAACTGTTGGGGGGAGGGCGGGTAAAGAGTTGAGGAATTCACATCTGTCTGTGCCGCACCTGGAAATAATAAGGCTTGGAGAGAGCGTGGGGCAGAATTCCTTGCTTTGAGTCCTGGCTTTTTCCTCCTTGTGTCTTGAGTTCCGAGTTGATAAGAAAAATAACTTGAAAAGTAAGTGGTCAGTGGGATAGTCCTTGTTCGGGCATTGCCCTCTTGCTGAAGATTTGTCTGTATAAATTACAGAATTCTAAATTTAAAATTGCCCCCTCCCCATTCAAAGAGTACTAATCGGTTTCGGAGTAGTGTTCTCGTTGATAGAGATTGAAGGTTGGACCTTGTTCTTGCTACGTATATGAAACACTGGTTTTGGTTTGGTTAAATCCTTTGGATTTCTACTTGTTATCATTGGAATGCTGATAATGCCCTTGATTGCCCTCAAACACAGCTGTGGTAAAACTGGTGCTAGAATTAAGGTAATTTTGGGTTCTCCTCTGTTTTACTATTACATAGTTAGGCTGTATATCAGACTGTTTGTCATTAAGTGTAGTCGGAGGTTTCACTGAGTTTTGGCTGACCCAGTTTTCAGAAAAGTATCAGTACACAGCAGGCTGTCAAGCAATTAGAGTATTAGCAATATGGCATTCCGTTCTGTGCTTAATTGGATTTTTAAACATATGCGCAGTAGTTGGTACCTAAATGAGATTCATTTTCAGCATATGTGGCAGTTGAACAACTTTTATTTAGGTGTTAAATTTAAAGTTAATAGTTTATGTGGAAAAGAATAATTAGAACTTGAATTTTATATTGTTTACTTAATTTAGTAGTTTTGTTTGAATATAACACATTGTGAAGTCCAACATTTTACTTCTTTTTAACCTCTAAAGATAAAAATCTTATTTGTATAAGTTTAGCATGGTAGACCAGAAACCTGTAAGTTACCGTATTCTCCCACACAAAAAGGACATTAAATGTATTCTAGTTGACTTAGGGATATTGTGAATGCTAATAAAATCTGTTCTTTGGATTTGGGATTAGGTGCAGTATTATAAAATTTAAACGCCTCCTGCTTCTTTTCGGCAAATCCCCAATTCTACATAGCTGTGTTTCACAGAAGTGTATTGGTTACTACTGATCTCTACTGTGTAAAACTTCTAATTTTGCATACATACAAAACAGTACATTACATACAGGGAAAGAAACAAATTCAAAAGTTAGATTGGGGGTTAGTATATGGGTTCAGAAACATGGGGTAAGATAAATTTCTGGAATACTTCAGGGACGCTACACGACACCCTAGGTTTACATGGAACTGTAAACACAAGCTTTGTTACTTAGAAAATCAGGTTTAAATGTGATGATTCTGGGCTCTGTGGTTATACTGCCAGGTGGGTGGGGAACAAGAGCCAGGCCTCACCTGCCAAGTCTTTTCCTCATGGGATTTATGTGTGTAGCTCTTCCTATCCTGTGAAATGTTCATTTTAATTTTCTCATTCCTAAACTTTACAAAACAGTGTTAGGTCACAAAATGTTAAAAGCAAAAATAACTCTGGGTAGTTGAGAAGCTATCAGTTACACTCATAATTTGGAATAAATTGGTTTAGGATGTCTTCACTGGGCATATGAATGAGGGTATCGATTTTATTTATTTATTTATTTTTGGAAGTCTAGTACATTTTCAAGGTCTAACTTCTACAGAGTTGAAGTGTTAAAAAGGCTACTTTAGGGTATTTGAAGGTGTGAGAGAGACTCATAAGAGAAGTGAGAATAAATAGATTTTTGCTTTTTGAAATTTTGTTAAACTCAATAAAGTAAGCCTGCATAGAAAAATGCAACTTTAAAAGAGAAAACTAAAAAATAAATAAATAAATAAAAGAGAAAACTAACTTTGTAGAAGAAATATGTGTTTAGCCTCAACTGGTTGTTTGAATGTCCAAAATAGTTGCTGTATGTGAAATGTTGGTTACCCATGAGACTATGGGAACAGTAAACTAAATCTCTAAAACTAAGTACTTTTTATGGGTCTTCTAGTAAACTTTCATGGACCTCTTATACTTCCCATTATTGTGTACTAAGTTGCTATTCAGAATTCTGGTGTTTTAGAGTCATCTCTGTTCAGACTAATTTTCTCACCAAATTTGTGAAAGCTACATGTTAGTATCTTTTGGATTTGTTTATGAACAAGTGTTTCTATAGATACTCATTTTACTTTTTTATAAAGATTTCTAAAATAGAACGTCTCATCAATAAATTTGTCTTATTGCTTGGTTTTCACTGTGATGTGTTTGTAGAGATTTGGTTTTTTGATATTGTGATTCTAGTTCAGAATTCTAAAAACTAGTCTAGGGATCAGCAGGGTCTAAGTACCTGGCTCAGATAGGAAAGTGCTGCCATCCCTGATGACCCATGTAGCAGGAAAGAAGACTCCTGTAGGTCATTCTCGCCTTCCTGCTTGTGCCATGACCTGCACATCTACACATATACCCACTAAATAAATAAATAAATACTAAAGTTTGTAATAGTACCCACATTTCCTGACACCCTAAATGGATGTTTTAAAAAGATTTAGAACATGGCCTGGTGGCTCACTCCTGGAATTCCAGCACCTGAGAGAGATTTGGGAGGATGAGGCAGGAATATATATGGCTATAACTTTGAGGCCATCTGTACTCCCTAGTAACAGTGTACCACCTAGAGTAAGACCTGATTAAGTTAAAGGAGGGAGGATAGGGCTGGAAGGAAGGAAAGAGGGAGCAGAAGAAGGAAAGAAAAATTCAGTGTATGTTAGGATGAGCTGGTAGAGGTAGTATGAATGGGATGATGTATTTCTGTCAGGAGTGTTGTAGAAGAATTCAGCTTTGAGGATGGAGCTGCTCTATAAATGAGATAGGACTCATGATTGATGAGTATTGTGTGAGATGAACTGCATTTTGTAGTATAACAGGTGCCGTGGATATTCCTTTAATAGGCTTTTAAACTGTAGCTATGAAAGTCTATGGATGTTCACCTTGAAATATTTAGGATGCTTCCATTCTGAATTAGATATATACTCATCTCAACTTTTAGGATACTGATTTCAAATATTTAACTTGCTTTCAGAAGTGTTTAGTTGTTTTTGTTTGTTTGTTTGACACACAGTCTCAGTGTATTACTGACTGACCTGGAACTCACTATCACATCCAGAGAATGAAAGTCTTTTGACTTATCACTGTGGGTTGCAAATAAAAAGCTGAAACTGGCAAATCACCATCATCTAAAATAGTTGAGGAACTCTGAGCAGAAACTTGCATTCCTGTTGATGTGTGCTAATCGTGAAAAGTCCCTGTAGATGTGCAAGTGGAAAACACAGTGAGGTAGGTTTATGAAGAACCAAGTTGTAAGGATATAATTAGCTACATATCCTCAGGAAAGCTGTTTAATTTCTGTCTTCTTTTTCCTAACATTCCCATTTTACTATTTTAACTCTTTCGATTACTGCCTCCAGAGACCTTCCTTTTAAATGTACATGTCTTTGTTAAAGAGTAAAGTTCAAACTCCTTCCTTTGATATCAGAGACACTCCTGTCCTGGAATGCTTTCTTGCCTTATCTCTGTTACTAAAATATTACCTGTGCTTTAGCTTCTGTTGCTGTCCTTTCTCCATAAGTCAGTGTTTACCTACAATAACTGGAAGTGTTCATTTGTTGGTGAACTACTGTTTGGGATTTTTTTTTTCTTCTAGCTTATTGAACTATTTATGACAAAATTGTAGTACTTATGATCTTTGGTAAAATATTTTTATGTATGTATAATGATAGATATAATCAAGCTAATAAGCATGTCTACCACCTCACATAGTTTCTCTATGTGTGATGAAAACACTTAAGCTCTACTCTCAGGCTGTACAGATACCTCAGTGATTAAGAGCACTTACTGCTCTTGATGAGGATCCAGGTTCAGGTCACATGCTGGCTGACAACTTGATGTAACTAATTTTGGAGAATCCGATGCTGTCTTCTGGCCTCTGTGGGCATAGGGTACCCCATTCGGTGTATTTACATACATGCAGACAAACACTCCTACATATGAAAAAATCTCTTGGACAGTTGTTCTCTGACCTCTACTGTCCTGTGATATTTTGATCACATTCTGAAAATAAAGTTTGCTTTGAGTCAGAGGGCAATGCTAGCCACTAGCTGAACAAAATTAGCCATAGAGGTCTTGGAGGACTGAGGATAGATAGGAGACAGGAAGTAGTAAGGTAGGGCTGAGAGAGAATCTCAGCTCTTTTGGGTTGAGGAGGAACGGAAGAGACAGAAAGTCACTGGTGGCTTCTCTGTTGCTTCTTTGATCATTCAGGTTCTTACCCTGATATCTGACTTCCAGTTTTTTATTGATAAAAAAAAAATTAGCTGAAAGCTTCACTTGATAAACATATTGTGACACATACATGCCCCTCCACAACACACATATTATTGAATAATAATAAATTTAAAAGTTTGTTGAACAAATTTCAAATATATAATAATATTATCTGAAGTTACCAAACTGCATTAAATCACAAAACTTGACTAGTCTTATAACTGTGTATTTGACCCAAATCACCCTATCTCCTCCACTCCCAACTGGCAGTGTCTGTTCTACTCTTGGTTTCTATGAGCTTTACTTTTTGAGATTCTACATATGTAGTAGCTTATGCAGTATATGCTATCCTGTGTTCAGCTTATTTTATTTAACATTATTTTGTTAAAAGTTTATCCATGTAAATGTTAGGATTACATTTTTTAAAAAGGACTAAATAATATCCCATTGCATATATACCACATTTCCTTTATTGGCTCACCTGTTGCCAATCACTTAAGTTGTTTCCACATTATGGTGATTTTGAGTGATGCTGTAGTGAATATGGGCTTGCAGATAACTTTAAAAATACTGATTTCAAATCCTTTTTTGTACATATTTGGAGTAATCCCATTTTGGGGAGGGTGAAGCACAAGTGCATACACACAGATAGATAGATAGATAGATAGATAGATAGATAGATAGATAGATAGAATTATTAAACTATGTGGTTCTTTACAAAACCATTTTAAAGACTGTCCCCTACCATTTTCCATAATTTCTATACCAATTACAGTCCCACCAACAGTTACAAGAAAGTTCCCTTTTCTGTATCCTCACCCACATTTTTATCACTTGATTTCTTGCTGAAAACCATCCTATAGGCTTTGATGTACATTTTCTTGCTAATTAGCAATACTGAGTACCTAGTGGCTTACTGGCTGTTTTTAATTTTTGTGGGAAAAAAATGTCAGTTCAGGTCTATTGCTGATTTAAATTGTTTTTCTTTTTGTTAACTTTATGAATTGCTTATGTATCTTATGTCTGTGCTAGGTTTGTATTTTTGTTTTCTTTGCACAGATTATCTTTTCATTTTATTAAGTATTTCCCTTGCTGCTTGGGAGGTTTTTTTTTTTTTTTAGGATTTTTGTTTGTTTTTTTTTTAATGTAGTTCCACCATTTATTAGGAAGCTTTTCCTCCATTTTCATTTGGAAATTGATTGTTTCTGGTTCTGTATTTAAGTCTTTAGTTTGCCTAAGTTGATCTTTGTTTATGACTGTTTTATTCTCTTCTATTTGGGTGTCTAGTTTTACCAGCACCACTTGTTGAAAAAGCTGATTTCCCTTTTGTTCAATCATAGAGTCTTTGTCAAAGATTAGCTGACCGTGTATGGGGGTGGGGCGGGGCAGGTGGGGTACAGTGAATAGTTTCTCTCTAGGGCTTCTCTTCTGGTTCAATGGTCTTTGTGCTTTGTTTTTATCCAAGTACCATGCTATCTTGATTACTGTAGCTATATATACTATACTTTGAAACCAGGTAGTATGAATGAAGTTTTGTTTTTCTTTTAATTGCTTTGAGTATTTGATCTTTTGAGCTCTGTATAAATTTTAAGATTGTTTTGTAAATTTCTATGAGAAATATTATTGGAATTTTGATAGATTGCATTGGTAGTATATACATTTAAACAGTGTCAATTCACCATCCATGAACATTGGATGTCTTTTCATTTGTGTCATGTTCAGTGTCTTATAGTTTTCAATATTATATCATTAAATTTTTGAGCAATTTTATTTTTAAATGCTATTTATAAATAGGATTGCTTTCTTGCGTTCTTTTTTAGTTTGTTTTTAGTATATAGAAACATGATGGGTTTTATGCATAGATTTTGTATCTTATAACATTACTGAATTTGTTTGCTTATTTTAACCTTTTTTTTGTACTTGTGGTATCTTTAGAGTTTTCTGTATTGTGGTGAAAGTTGTACTTTTTTTTTGCTGTAGGATAATTACCTTGTCCACTGTAAAGATTTGTCACTTGAATTGGTTTAATAAAGTGCTTATTGGCCAGTAGCCAGGTAGGTAGTATAGGTGGGGTGACCAAATTAAGGATGATGGGAAGGAGAAGGGCAGAGTGAGAGGAGTCACCTGCCAAACAAAATGAATAGGACACACAAAATGGAATAGAGGTAAAGGCCAGGAGCCTTGGGGCAGTACATGGATTAATAGAAATGGGTTAAGTTGTAATAGCTAGTTAGTAATAAGCCTGAACTGTTGGCCAAGCATTTATAATTCATGTTTAGCCCTTGAGTTGGTTATTCAGGATCGGGCAGTTGGGACAAGAAATGTCTGACTACCCTTCTTTGAACTTCTGCTTTGTATTGTGAGTTTCGCACCTAAGGCTTTATTTTTAAAGCTAATTTTAAAGCTTTTTAGGCAGCAAATGATCTTATTTTATATTAGCCATGGTGCATTGTACACAGTACAGGTCTATGATATTGGCTACTTAAGAAATTGAGGCAAGACAATCACAAGTTTAAGGCCCTGCTTTTCAAGGAAAGTTACTTTCTCATTTAAAATTTCTTTTAGGTTTATTTTATGTATGAGTGCTGTATCTTCATGTACACCTGCATGCCAGAAGAGGGCATCCTATGGTTGCAAGCCACCATGTAGTTGCTGGGAATTGAACTCAAAACCTCTGGAAGAGCAACCAGTGCTCTAAATTGCTGAGCCATCTTTCCAGCCCCTATTCTCATTTTTGAGATCATAGGTTGTTTTTTAGTGCTTTGAAATATATAGATTTTTCTTGTCATTGACAGGAGGGTTAGTCTAATTATATTCCTCTGCTATTACCTGAAGTCATTTTATGGGAAATAATTTTTGTATATTTTTAATAGCATAGGCTGTTATCTAATCCCCACTTGTACTTAATCAATACTCTACTTTTAGGCTATCATTACAATTTATTGTTATTTGGTCAAAGTTCTGTGAATCTAATGTGACTGGAAAATACTTAGAAATTCCTTTGGTGTTTATAGTGTTAAGGCTAGAAAATAATTGTCACATTTGAGATTCTCTGATAATTATTTCTTTATTATGTTGTCCTTGTGCTTAAACATTACCCTTTTAAAAAGTTCCCTATAGTCAATACATCAGTCAGGCCATTTCTCTATAGTCTTGGGTACCATTTGAGCTTTTGTTGATGTTACTTCTCAGACTTCAACTGTACTATTTACCCAAATTGATTAGAATGTTGCATTGATGTTTGTCTTGGGCTATGTTTTCCATTGTTTTAGTACTTAAAGCCTTCATGCCACCAAAAAGTGTTATGGATATGAAAATGTTTGAGAAACTGATAATAATGTATTTGAGAAATGCCCAAATACATTATTATCACATTGCTTAGAATTTGGTTATATGCATACATTGCTTTTCCAGAGTAGGTTATAAACTTCATAAAATTAGAATTTTGATCTAGTATTTATTATATCTTATTAGCCTTTATTTAGATATTGCCTGAAATCTTTGTGGTTCTTATTTTTAAAATAAATTTACTTTTTAAAAGCAGATTTGGGTTCTCAACAAAATTGAGCAGCAAAAACAGAGGAATCAGCATATATTGCTTGCCCCTACATCTTTTACTTGAGATTATTTGTTATGATCAGTGGCCCTGCACTGACTGGTGATTATTAAGGAATGTCCACATTTACCTTTGTGTTCTGTCTTGACATTCTGCATTCTATGGATTATGAGAAATGTTTAATATTATGGCATGTGTTAGCCATATTTTATTACTGTTTCAAAATATCTGAGATAATGAGCTTAGAAGAGGAAAAGGTTTGTTTTGAATCCTGGTTTTGGATGTTTTAGCCCATGATGAAAAGGCCTGTTGCTTTTGGGTCTATGGAGAAATAGTATATGATGATGAGACTATATGGAAGAGAAAACCACTCCCCTCATGGCGGTCCAGAAGCAAAAGGAGGGGCAGCGAGGAAGGACTTATGTCCCAGTATCTTTTTCAGGGGGTATGCCCACAGTGCCTACTTTTGTTTTGTGGGTCCTACTTTCTAAAGGTTTGTCTATCTCCTAATAGCACCACACTCTGGGAACCAAGCCTAAAACATGTCTTGGGGGACATTTATGACTCAGAGTAAAACATATAGGATATTTGCTGCGGTAAGTAATTCTCAGTGGTCTACACTCATTTCCTTCTTCCAACTCTGAAAATCCCTATTTAAAAACAAACTCCACAAATAAAAAACCTCTTCCTGTTTTTTTCCAATTGTCATGTAATTGGAACTGTATAGTGTGCATCTTTCTCAGTAATAATTCACAGAAAGCTTCTCCATGTCTTTTTTGTCTTAGTGTCTGGATCTGCTGTAGTTTAATCAGTTATTGAGGAGATATCGTGGTTATTTCCAAGTTTGGCAATATTTATGAAACTACTATAATGTTTGTGTTCTACTTTTATTATTGTTGCTATTTTAAACAGAGTCTTTCTTACTGTGCAACCCAAGCTAGTCTCAAGCTCACTAACCCAGGCTAGCCTTGAATTCATGATCCTCTTGCCACAGCCTCCTAAGTGCTCCTAACTTTTGGTTTTGTAAGAAAGAACCAGTTGTGTAAAGTAGATGTATCATTTCGCATTTTTCAAGAGCACAGAATGTGAATTCCTGTTGTTTTATATCTTTACTAGCATTTGGTATCAATATTCTGAATTTTGACCATTCTAATATTTAATGGTATCTCATTTTTTAAAAAATTTACTTTTCTCTAATGACAGAGGATGTTAAATATCTTGCAGAAATATTATTTTCCTTGTATATTTGTTTCCTGCTTGTTTAGGTCTTTTGCCCATTGGGTTATTTTGTTTCTTACTGAATTTTAAGTTTGTTTACTTTTATAGCAGTTTTTTAAAATCAGGTATTTGCAAACATTTTCTCCACTCTGTGTCCTCTGTCCTCATTCTCTTGATAGTGTTTCTCACAGATCAGTTTCTAATTTTAATGAAGTTCATCTTATGAATCATTTGCTTTAGATATTATACCTTTGGAGGAGGTCATTGCCATATCTGAAGTCATCTAGTGTTTTCATTATGTTATTCTAGGACTTTACACATAGGACTTTTATTTATTTTGAATTCTTGAGAATTTATAAAGTAAGCATCATGATGAACTTTTGTGAATCAATTTTCATTTATTCTAGCACTATATTGCCTTTACTCCTTTGTTAAAAGTCAGTTGACTGTCAGTTTAGGCCCTCTTCTGTTTCTTTGATCAGTCTGTCTATCCTTTCACCATATTTGCTGTAGTCTTAAAATTATCATTAGCACTCCAACATTCTTTAACACTCCAACATTCTTTCTTTAACACTCCAACATTCTTTAGCACTCCAACATTCTTCACCACTCTTTGTTTTGAAAACTCATCTAACATTGAGTTTAATTATTGACATCTGTGGTAGTTTGAATGTAATTGGTCCCCATCGGCTCATAGGGGGTGGTACTAGTAGTAGGCGTGGCTTTGTTGAAGTAGGTGTGGCCTTGTTGGAGGAAGTGTACCACTGTGGAGGAGGGCTTTGAGGTTTCCTATGCTCAGGATACTGCCAGGTGTCAATTTCCTGTTGCCTGCAAAATGTAGGACTCTCAGCCACCACCATGTCTACCTGCATGCCGTGCTCCTCATTATGATGATACTGAAACTCTAAGGGAACCACCCCAATTCTATGTTTTCACTATAAGCATTGTTGTGGTCATGATGTGTTTTCACAGCAATAAAAACCCGAATGAAGAAAACATCCCCAAAATAATTACTGGGATTTGTGCTAGGATTGCATTGAATCTGTAGATCAAAGTAGGGAGAATTACTGTCTCAACAGGATTGACCTATCCTTTCTATTAATACAGAATATTCTCATCTATTCTTTGATATCTTTTATTAGTAATTTGTATAACATTCCTAATATACATAATTCTATTGGATTTATGACACTAAACATTCCAATTTGGGTACACAGTATAAATAGAAACATTTTTATTATAAATCATATTTTTTCATTACGGGAATTTGAAAATGATCAACTCTTGTGTATTAATTTTGTGTCTTGCAGCCTTTATTTCAGAATATGATGTTGATTCTTTTAAATTTGTACATGTCACTGTTACCTGTGGATACAGTTTTGTATCTTCCATCCTAATATGTACATCTTTTACTTTGTCATGTGACATTCTGTATATAGTCAGACTTCCCTTGTATTACCAGCTTCCAAATAATGACACAGACTTATTAAGTTTGAAAGCTTGGTCTTAGTTTAGGCTTATTCCAGACTAGCTCTTAAAAGTTAAATTGACCTGTTTATATTAATCTGTGTTTGTCAATTGGCTTGTTAGCTCTCCTCCATGCCGTATGCCCGAATCTGTGTCTACTTATGAGTCCCACCTCTTTTCTTCTCAGAGTTCCTACCTCTGCCTGGAAGTCTTGCTTTTCCTCTCCTACCTAACTATTGGCTCTTTATTAAACCAATCACAAGTGCCTTGTCAGAGACACATTTTTACAGTGTACAAAAAGATTACTCCACAACAACATTTGTTAGGAATTGAGCTGTACTATTTTGGATAGTAACGTATTCTTCTTTGCTTTGTTCCTCAGGTGAGAAAGCTTCAAGTTTCTCATTACTAATTGTAATAATAGGTGTAGGATTTTTGTAGCTGTTCATTAGCAAGTTGGAGTTCTCTGAATAGATGTTATACATGTATAGTGCTTTTTCTGGCTTTTATTAGTATCATTTTTTTTTTCTTTTTAGCCTATTTAGTTGGCTTTTGAATGTTGAACCAACCTTGCATGCCTGGGATATAGTTCATTTGGTCCTGGTACATGATTCTTTGTTGGATTTAACTTGCTAATATTTTGTTGAATTTTTGCATCCAAATTTGTGAGAGATTTTGGTCTGTTGGTTTTGATTTTCATGTAGTAGTTTTGTCTGTTTTTGATAGAGTAATGTTGAACTCACAAAATTAATTCAAAAGGACTCCCCATCTACTGTGTCAATTCTGTTTTAGGGAAGGTAAATATTTGGCTTAATTCACATATATATATATGTGGGGGGGTCATGGTTCTGTTTTGCAGAGTTACTAATTATTGATTCAGTATAACTTATTCAATAGATTATGTAATGCTAACAATTTTTTTATAATTTGCATGGAATACTGAAAGTGGATGATTTGATATTAGATTATGCTACAGTTTAAAAATATTTCTGGTGTAGTCTATAAGTAATGTTTAAATTTTGTTTGTATCTATTTCTGTGATATACTACTAAAATAAAATACACTTCTTTCCTTTCAGCCTAGTGTGTTAATCGTAACGTACAAGGAACCAGCTAAATCATCTACTCAGTTTGGATCTTACAGACAAGCTGAATGGAGGCCAGATAGTACCATGATAGCAGTGTCAGTAAGTACATTTTTCAGATTTAATATTATTTGATTAAGAAGTCATAAAGTTGCATTTAAGTGAGATTTTCTAATATTTCACTAGTCTTTCCCACATTTGCTTGTTTGTTTGTTTTTGTGATAGGAAAGCTGTACTCATTTCTATGGGCCGGTGCTATCCTGCTCTCTCTTCCTGAACCCACCTTGTCTTCTTTGTTGACTTTACTACATTCTGCCATCCCTGAACAAGACTTGTGTCTCTTTCTTTGTAATCTTTTGAACTACCCCTCCTCAGCCTACAGATAATATATGTTGGAGAAATAAGAAAATAAGTTTAGAGAACTTAGATTTTATTTACTGTTGCCTCCCCTCTGTCATGGAGATCAAACTGAAGTCTGTGTATGCTAGGCAAGTGTTCAAGCACTGAATTATACCACTCTCTTTTCTATTACATTAGCTACCTGCCTGTGTCTACTCTCTTGCTAGTCTGTGCTATTTTGTGTTCACTGGACTACTTATCTGAAAATGTTCCAGATGACCAAAAGAAACAAAAGCAAGCAAACAAACAAAAAGAAAAGAAGAGAAAATTGTCATGCTTTTAAAGCATTTAAATCTAGATTTTTTTTTATTGTTGAATTAAGTGGCAAATGTGTATTATATAGTAAATTCCAAAAGAATACGATAAACATGTCATTTTTAGATTAAATACTCATTATTTTAGTTCTAATTCATTGGAAGTAATAGAAAAAAATAGAAAATTTAAAATACTATTTATTATATCAGAATTTGAAAGTGTATTTGAAGTAAAAGTGCTCAATTCTTTAAAATAATTTTAAAGAAATTGAAAATTTTTTTATTTTTTATGTATATGGTATTTTGTCTTTGAGCCCTGTGTGTGCCTGGTGTCTGTGAAAGTCAAAAGTAGACACTGAGTCTTCTAGAACTGGAGTTATAAATGGTTGTGAGCCATGATGTAGTACTGGGGATAGAACTTGGGTCCCTGAAAAGCAACAAGTGACCTTAACCATTAAGCCATCCCTCCAGCCCTAATTGCTCAATTTTTGATGGATTATCAAATGGTATAGCACTGCTCTGTTGTAGTTATTTGCAGGGCCAGTGGTGAGTGTGAAAAAGCTGAGAAGTACTCTGTATGCATAGCCTTTATAGAATAACTCCAGATTCATAAACTACTCAAAGAGATTGAGAAAACTAACTCAGTACGAACTGAAGTAGATTCCACTAAGATGGGTATTGATTGAAAGCAAAAATAACATACAAAACAGAAAAAGACACAGTTGTGTGGTGATATGTTACATATTTAATAAAACCTGGAATATCAAAAGATCAACACACAGTCAAAAACTAGGCAGACATAGCTCATGAATTTCTTGATCTTTGAGTACAAAGCCAAACAGCTGGGCTTCAATCGCACACACCTTTAATCCCAGCACAGGAAAAGCCTGGGAGTGGTGGCCTATGTCCTTAATCCCATAACTCCAGAGACAGAACTTTTGGTGTTTCTGTGAGTTCAAGGCTGACTATCAGATAGAGTAGTTCCCGCCTTTATTCTAACTTGGATGGGATACAGCTGGCCAAGAAGGGTATTTAAGGCAGGCTTAGGAAAACAGCAGAGGCAGAAGTGACCAGGAGCGAGGCTGAAGACAGCTGGGTGAGATTTGACTGTACTGTTTCCTCATTCTGCTATTTCAGCCTTTCCCTGAGATCTGACTCTGAGACTTTTTCAGTACAGTTGGAATTTATGCTAAACAGTTGGACAAGTTTCAAAGCTTATGAAAAATCAGACTTTGAAAGCCTGTGATTGTTTTAAGTTCATAAGAGATAAAAGCAGGATGTCTTGATTTGTGTTTCCTGAAAGTGTTATGGCTTAGTGTGGTAAGGGTTTGTTGGAAACTTTTTTAGCTTTTGGTTGAAATTAACGTTTTTCTGAATTTAAAAAGTCACTTTCTGCTACCTAATATGCAATGAATGGCTTTGGAAAACAGCTGTTCTTGTGTGTGCTGGAATTACACACATGTTTTACCTGTTTCTTCCCATGTGACTTAGGGTCTTTATTGCTGTGGTCAAACACGAAGCAAATTAGAGTAAAGGGTTTGTTTCCACTTATTACTTTCAGGTTATACTCTCACTGAGGGAAGTTAGGAACCTGGAGGCAGAAACTGAAAGGGCAGAAGACATAACTGAGCATTACTTCCTGGGTTGTTCCTTATGGATTGCTCAGACTGCTTTCTTATAGCAACCAGGATCACCAGCCCTTCCTGCTATGGACTTTCCTACTCAGTCACTCACCAATTAAGAAAATGTGCTGCAGACTTGCCCACAGTCTAGTCTTAGGGAGGCATCTTTTCAGTTGACAGTTCCTCTTCCCAGATGACTAAATTGGGTCAAGTTGATGTAAAACTAGCCAGGATATGTTAACTAAGGTAATGGCTCTTACCCTTTCCTCCCTTGCTCTGGGACTTCCTTTGGTGTGGAATGTTTGTGCATCTTCCCAAACTGTAAATGACAAATTCTCTATTCTTTGGCAGTTGAGTTTCCTGACCTTTTGACTTTGCCACACCTGAATAACAACAACAGGTTCATGGCTTCTTTTAGATCATTGATCCCATTTTCAGCTGGGATGAAAAGGGATCCTAGCAGTCCAGGAATACTCAACTCAGATGGAAAAGTATTCAGGCAGTCAGGAGCCAGTGAATAGAAGAGTCATAGTAAGCGCACCTAGCAGCTTACAGTCTTGCTTTAGGGAAAGGCTTGCCCAATGTAACAGCTCTGCTGCTGCAGGGGAGGGCTTTGCCAGTGAAGTTGTTGCAGTCCTGCTGGATTTCTGGGAGTAGAACAGTTTACCTGCACTGGGAAAGGTCTCCTCAGTGAAAGCATTAAAGTATTGCAGCTTCTGTCCACTTAGCTGTGCTCAGGCTCTATTACTGCTCCTGCAAAAGAAGAAGAAGGTCATCACTCAAACCTCATTCAAGAAGTTTATTAGGGGTAGAGGGTGGGAGGGAGAATCCAAGAGAGTGGCTGTCTGAGCCGGGATGGGGGTGGGGGATGGGGGGTGGGAGAAGGTAGCAGAGAAAAGGGCAGCAGGTGCAGGGCTTATCTAGGGCTTCTTGGGGCGGGTGGAGTTTTTCCAGGGAGAAGACTTCCAGGCTGGAGATTGGTTTGTTTTCCCTGCTCAGGGATTGGTTACTTTTCTGCTTAGTTGGTCGGGGCAGATTGAGCTTTGCTTTCAGGGCCAAAGTGTGTTTCTTTTACTGTTTTTTTTTCGGGGGGAGGCTTTTGGCTCTAATTTCTGTAGACTATGCTGGCCTCATACTCAGAGAGAGATTTGCCTGCTTCTGCCTCCGAACTGCTGGGGTTAAAGGTCTATGCTGCCACCGCCTGGCATATTGTGGTGACTCTGAATAGCAAATTCTTCCAGCTTTCAGAGATTGGGTTTTGCTCTTATTTGCAAACTCCCCCAACTATTTATGTGAAGCATTTCTTCTTGTATCTGCATTCACTGTAGTTACTCTATCTTGGCAGCCAGTTACCTAGACTTTCTCTAAGTCTTACAAGGAGAGGAACAAAGGAATGGTTCAGTCTCCAAAAATAACCCTCTTGGCCCAGAAACCACTTGAGTACCTGAGAATGTTCCTTCCCCTCTTCCTCCTTGGTAAGCAAAAGTGACAGTCAACACCTACAATCCAGTGGTAGGGACAAATATTGTTCACCTTACTCCAGTCAGACACACTTGACAGAGCTGGCAAAATACGGATAGCTAAATGGATAATGCTGACCAACTCTGTAATGCTTTCCTGGGTGGTATAAGTGTTGCACTTATATTGAGAGTGTGATATTGTTTGATCTCAATCTTGTAAAAAGAAACCAAACTGAAGCTGTTTTGAATAAAACTTCCATTTTGAATAAGGGTCAAATAAAGTGTAAATTTCCAAGACTTCTCCAGACCTCCCTGGGTAACTGACATCCTGGTGTGAGACGTAAGTAGTGGGCAAGCTGCCCTGCCACACTTGAGTAAATCAACCAATACAAACATGAGAAGTGTAATAATACATAGAAAATGTTCCTTGGAAAGTCCTTAATCCCTGAATCCTAATTGGTGAAAAGTATAACTAACTTGGCATAGATGCTTGTGTTTTTTCAGGTTTAGATGTGTTGTAACATTCTGCTCGGGTCACAGTTCAGTTCCTCAGTCTGTTCAGAGGCCCTGATTGACCAGTAGCGCCTTGATTACAATCAATTTTGCTACTGTCATGATTTACAATATAAATATCTGATATGCATGATATTGGATATGTGACCCCTGAAGGGGTTTTGACACTTGTTGAGAAACACTGCTCTAGCCATAGGAAGTTTGATGTATCTGTTACTAATCATAGTATGGAACAAAAAGAAATAGGTTGTGGAGAAATTATATACTTTAATTGAAATAAAGTGAGAACTGACTATTTTTTCTTCTTTGTTTATCTCTGGATTTTAAAATTATATTATCTTGTAGGTTGGATTAAAGTAGTAACAATGTCAAAATATTAATCTTTTAAACAGGAATTTACAAGTTGATTACCAAAGATCACACATATTCCAAGATCAATACTAATAGTACTTTGTATAAAGGAAACAGGGAAACATAGTTTAGATTACATTGAAGTATTAGTATTAAATTATATAACTTATTACAAATTTTGTAGATGTAAGAGAAATCAAGATAGATTCATTGGTCAACATTTAGAGTCTCTATATATTCCAGGCAGCAATGAGATACTACCTGTGGTAAAATTTCCTTAAACTATGGAGTATGATTTCTTCCCCTTCCTCTTCCTCTTTTCTTGAGATACTCTCATGCTCATGTTGCCCAGGCTGGCCTCAAACTAGATAGCTGAGGTTAGCCTGAATACACTTCTCATCCTTCTACCTCTTGTTTCCAAGTTCTGGGATTATAGGAACATCTCACTGTGCCCAGCGTTTTGTTGTTTGTGCTTTTATTTATTTTTTTTTGTTTTCTTTTTACTTCTATTTTCTTTGATGAAGGCTTATTTTGCTTTTATTGTCTTGAAGGATATTTTTGCTAGGTATATATATCTGAGTTTGTTACTAGACTTCTGTTAACTTGTTAAGCAGCTTTTTAAAAAGTTAATATGAAAGCACAAGAATAAATTTATGTCAGCCCTAGTGGTTCAGGCCTTTAATCCCAAGTACTTGGGACCTCGAAAACAAATTGTAAATTAAAGTCCTGACTAAGTTACATAGCAATTTCAAGGCCAACATGGACAACTTAGTGATACTCTGTCTCAAAACGTAAAAGAATACTGGAGACAGTAATAGATCAGCAGTACAAGGCACAGTCATAGATTCAAACACCCAAAAATTGCAAAAAAAAATTAATTTACTTAACTCTGTAATATATGTCCCATTTTGCTTAGATAAAGATGTTTATTTCAGGAGAATATTTTCAAGAGGTGTCTAGTGACACTGGTGATTACTTAAGTTAAAGGTTAGGCAGGATGGTGATAACACACACCTTTAATCCCAGCACTGGGAGGCAAAGGCAGGTGGATCCATCCCTGTGAGTTTGAGACCAGCTTGGTCTACAGAGCAAATTCCAGGATAGCCAGGGCTACACAGAGAAACCCTGTCACAAAAAAACAAACAAAGATTAGAAAGAAGTTCATTCACTTGTTTCTATGGAGAAATTAGTGTATAGGCTTATTACTGACCCTTTGAAAGTTACTGTAATGTCCCTTCTCTTTCTACATCCAAAATTTTCTCTGTCTTTGGATTTCATAGTTCAGCTATGATGTGGTCAGAGGTAGTTTTTGTTGTGTTCATTCTAGTTGGTATTCTGTATACTTTTTGAATCTGTAGGTTGAAATCATCAACGTGAAAATGGTCATGTATTAACTTCTATACTGCCTTTGCTTTGCCCCGTTCCTCTTTTTGTATCTTTACTTTTAAAATTGTTTTTTTTAATATATAATTACATCATCCCCCCCTTTCCTTTTCCTCCTTTCAAATTCTTTTATGTCTACCACCCCCACCTTGCTCCCTTTCAAATTTATGGCCTTTTTACCTTTAATTATTATTGTTATATATATATATATCTATAAATATATAGATGCATTCTTCTGTGCTTTTGTGTGTGTGAGAGAGGGAGGGAGAGAGGGAGAGAGGGAGGGAGAAAGAGAGAGAGTGTGTTTACATCTCATGGTTTCTATTGGCCTACTTTTCCCTTTTTTTTCTTCTGTTTTTTAACGTGGCTGTTTTTATTGGATAGATTGCTCAGGATTGCTCAGATTCCCAAACCTGTTTAGGCTGCAATATGCAGTATGATCTCCATTGGATATTAAGTTAGAGTTGTGTATTTTTTAACTTTATAATTTGGGGGAGGAGGGGGACCTGTTTTGAGACAGGGTTTCTCTGTAACAGGTCTGGCTGTAGCTGCCCTGCAACTCATTTGTAGACCAGGCTAACCTCAAACTCAACAGAAATCCACCTGCCTCTGTCTTCTGAGTGCTAGAATTAAAAGAGTGCACCATCACTGCTCAGCTTAACTTTATAATTTATATCTATTTAAAATATTTTGTATATTTAAATTTCCAGTGAAAATTTTATTCTCTTATCTGTGATTTCTTTCCTTTTATCTTGAGCATACTACCTTGAGGTTCTTGTCTATCGCTAGTATCCTGGTCCTTTGCCTTCCTCTTTGTAAGTCGATGGTCTTGCATTTTAATGTCTGAGAGTTTGTATTTTATTATGGACACTGAAAATGAACTATAGAGGATTACAGTAGTTATCTTCAGACTCAGAAAGATACAATTGAATGCTTCCTCCCATTTGTGGAACCTAGATTTGAACTTGCATTTGTGTGAAAGGGAACTATGAAGGGAAGACCTTAAGGTAGTGGGGAGGAACACATGTGACTCCCAAGTAGAAGGGGAGTAGTCGGGAGGAAGGGGACACAAGTGGGGCCGATGAAAGTAAGGACAGCATGCATGTGAAGATGTCAGAAGGAGGCACATTACTTTGCAGACTTTAAGAAAAGTAAATAGAACCTGTTTTTATTTTTAAATGGATTCATGCTTGCTACTACTCATAAAGAGGTCTGAGGAGAACTTGTGGGCCTTGGGGTGGACTGGCTGCCAGGTTTTACAGCAATCATCTTTATCCACTTTCTCAATCTTGGAGATTGCTTGAACTCCAAATCAGAATCACAGTCAGTAAAGAAACAAACACATCTTAGAGCTACTGCCAAGCAATATGACCTGAGTTTGACCCCTAGTACCCATATGATATTAGGTGGGAGGTTGTCTTTTGTCCTCTACATGTGGATTGTGGACTTGTGTGTATGTACACATATACACCACTCCATACAAAAACACATCAGCAAAATAAAGTAAAAAAAAGATTAATTCAAATAAAGGGAATAAAGGTTCAATTAAATTTAATAGAAATGTTGATTCTGTGTTGTGTACTTTTAATCTCACTTTTCATTTATCCTCAGTTATATTTTTGTATTTTTCTAAACTTTTGAAGATAAAGAGCAAAGTTACTGTAGGCTGGAGAGATGGCTTTGTGGTTAAGAGCACCTGTTGTTTTTGTAGAGGACCCACATGCAGTTTCCAGCACCTGCTTGGTGTGTCACAGCCATCTGTAATTAGCTCTAGTTACAGGGAGATTTTATGCCTTCTGACCTCTGTGGACACCAGGCACACATGTGGTATGCATATGTATAGATAGGCAAAACACTTAGAAAATAAAATAAAATTCTTAAAAAATATATAATGTTTTGAATATCTTTTTGTGTTCATTTCAGTTACCTGTGTTCCAGATTATTTTGTTTGGTTAATTTTCTTCCTAATCCAATTTGCTAGTGTCCTGTATCTCTCTATGCGTAGTAATTATTTTACTTGGTATAGATGGTGCTGTGTGATTTGATTTTACTTTGTTGAGTGTTAGGACTTTTGCAGTTTTATAAGTCTTTCTGGGGTGCAGTTAGTTATTTGGAGTAGTTTGATCTGCTCATGCCTTGTTTTATGCTTGCTTTTGAGGATTCTTAACTACTCAATTCATTAAGGCATGAATCTTTTCTAGGATTATTGTACAAAGAGCTGAGGATAACCTTCCTGAGTAGTCTACCTTGTGCCCTGTAAACTATGGTTTTTAGTCCTATCTATGAGACCGATGTTGTTAGCAAGACTCTTGAGACACTGTGTCCTGTTCTCATAGTTTTTTCTGTTCCTTCCCTTATCCAGTGCTTTCCCCATATCCCACCCTTACTGGTCCTCTAGAATTACTGTTGTGTGTGGCTTTTTTCTGTTTAGAACTTGGTCACATAAGTTTTTGTCTTCCTGAACTCTCAGCTTTATTTCCCCAGTTTGGAGAAGCTTACCAGGCTGTGCTTCATTTTCCCTTTCATTGTTGTGATTTGGAAATCTTTACTGGGTAGTGAGTAAGAGGAATAGGGCTCATCTTTGTTTCCCACCTTCCAAGGATGACAGTCTGTGTGTTTTGAAAGTTGTTTTATATATTATAAATCTTTTGTATATTATAAATATTTTAATCCAGTTTTGTTGGAAGCTGAAATCAGGCTCCCCTTTTAACTTCTTTTAGAATAGAGATTAGAACTATAGAATAAACAATATGATAGTGTTAGGAAAAAAGTTAATTTATTTGTAAATGGGACATGCATGTTCACAACATGAATAAAGACCAGAGGACTACTGACAAGAGTCTGTTCTCTCCCCCTACCATGATGGTTCCAGGGATCAAACTCAAGTGTTAGATTTGGCAGCGAGTACCTTTACCCACTGAGCCATCTTGCTGGCTTAGGGTTCATTTGTTCATTGAGGGAAGGTCTCAAACACATAGAGATCTGCCTGATTGTGTCTCCCCAGTGCTGTGATTAAAGCTGTGTGTCATCATGCCTAGCTACAGGGGGAAAAACATTGATGAATGTTACTCATATCAAAAGGTACTCATCACCTTTATTTCAGTATATTTGTTATCTTACCTCCTTCCATTTATGTATATTTATCTATGCATGCACAATAGTTACATTATCTTGAAGAGAACAGTATAATTTGAGATGATTTATATTCTTATTTTAAACACATATTGTTGTATATGGTTTCTGGCCCAGACTTTCCATCTAGCCCAGAAGTTCAGCCCCACTCTCAGTCCCACTGCCTCTTAGGCCCAAACAGACACGCAGACACTTGTATTATTTTTACACTGATCAGCCTGGGGCCCAGGCATATAACTTGCTAACTTCTTCATCCGAACCCAACCCATCTTGTTCAGCCATGGGGCTCGGTACCTTTTCTCAGAGCAGCATCTCAACTTCTTTCCTCTGCGTGTTTTGGAAGCTCTGGCAATTCTGTGGCATCTGTCTCTGCTCTGAGATGTTCCTGAGGTTTCTTAGCCTGTTAGCCCCGTCCATACTTTCTGTCTGCCTTTGGCCAATCAGCTTTTTATTAAACCCATAGGCAGGACAAATATTTACAATATTACCAGCATAATCCCACTACAACATATAATAAAGAATATGAAAATTAAAATATAATTTATAGTATTTAATTTATAGGGTGAAGAATTTGGATATTGCAGTCTGCTATTTCATTGTTACTTGAAGAGAAATTAAGTGAATTTTGGATGGTTGAATGTATGTATGTTATCAGATTGTTGCCTAAAAAGATTAAGCAATAGATACATGCTTTCTTTATATTATTTGGGACTATGAGGAGAAAGGTCATTATAATGGTGCATAGTAATAGATTTGGTGACTATTAAAGGGCATCATTGATTACCAAGACTTTAAAAAATTGTTTTAAGGCAGAACTGTTTATGAAGTGTCAGTAGTAGATAGATGTCATTGAGATTTAGAAGTATATGTCTGGTATACACAGAAGTCTAAAATATTTATTTTAAATAATTGATACCAAATATAAGATAGGAAATCAAGGTATTATTTGTGTTTTCAATATTGTATTAGATAAATGCTAGTACAAAGTAATACTTCATTCTCACTGATGTTATATTCTGGATCTGCTTTATTATTTTGCCATGTATATTATTAGAATTTGATTGTTGAAGTGTTGAACTTTTTGACCTTTGAGTAACTGATCTTTCAGACAGCATCTGTGTACATGCTATGCTCTTAAGAACGACCATTCTGTGTTGCTTTTTCCGCCTTGTGAGGTAGCAGTAAAGTTTACAGCACTCATCATTCATGGGGTAGGCTATGTCGCTTTTGCTGTGGTGTGATTTGAAACTATTTTCCTTTTGCAACAATGTAAAATTACTGTGAAGAATTTGAAAAACAATCTTTTCTGAACAATCTTTACCTTCTTTAATATCCAGTAAATTAAACTATAGTTTTTGAAAATATAGTAAAAGCAAACCCTGGCTGCTCTGGGAAATGTTTTATCTTTTATTCCTTTAACTGAGAAGCGGGAGCTAGTATGGAAGAAATAGAAAACCCTGGATTATTTCTTTGGTTTTGACTGTTTCTACTATAGATTCAGCTTCATTTACCTCTGAGATGATAGAAATTCAGTGTTAGGGTAAAAAACTACCACTTACTGTATTGCTTGATTTTTACAATGAAAACATCTTATAGGAGAAATTATATAATATGTAGCAGATTTATGAAATATAAAGTGGTTGTTTGAGCATTGTAAGTCATAGATGTATATCACTATTCTATAAATAATAATGTTTTTGTGTTGTTTGTATTTTTGTTGTTGAGTTAGTTTTGTTTTTGAGATAGAATCTCTTACAGTAGCTGGGGCTGACCAGAAACCTGCTTCAGTTACCCAGATGCTATATTGTTTTTTAGTATAATTTCTGTTTTTGTAATATTTACTTACTTTGGAAATTTAGATGCTCAGATTTGAACTTCATATATTCATATTTTGGAAATCAGAAATTGACTTTAGTTAGCTGATATTTAGATTTTGAAATGTCAAGATTTGTTCTTTTTTCTAGTACCCCATAGTATATTTTATAGTAAGAAGTTTAAAGTTTTCATTTTAACTACATAAATTATGCCATAGATGATAAAGTTTATTTGGGGACAGTCAGACATTTTATGCTTCTACTGTTTGGTAGTACTGCTCTGTAAGCTTGAGTTATTACTTGCCCCACTTGTGTAGAGTTCAGAAAGTCTGTATTTTGCACAGTACTCATCTATTAAATTACAAATTGTTTTAGAATGTTCATCGTATCCTGCAAACTTAATTTCAGTTACATAGTTTATAAAATATTTTTAAAGTTTGCTAAAACATGTTATGACGATTATATAGAAGTCATTTTGCATATCTAAAGAGACTATAATTCTTCAAAGAAGGGTTGAGTGAGATTTTTTTAATAGTCTTAGTATGTAAAATTACAGCCTAGGGTAACAGTTACAATATTCTAATTCATCGTTAATAAAATTTGTTTTTCAGACAGCAAATGGCTACATCTTGTTTTTTCATATTACTTCTTCAAGAGGGGACAAATACCTTTATGAACCAGTGTATCCCAAGTAAGTTTATTGGCTTTTGTTTTTTTACTACATGGCTTGCAAACTTAATATTTTTAAAAGATTGTTAGTTGGGGTTGTCTAAAGTAAGATGTTAAATTTCATTTCAAAAATGATGCTTCAGAAATTGCCAGTCTTTTAACTGTCATTTTTTTTTAATTTAAAAAATATGTAATTAAATAAGTCAAGGAATACTGAGGATTATGTTATATTTTTCTTAGACATTCAGAAATATTAATAATATACTCCAAGTCAGATATTCTCTAATCTTTATTAAAATGGAGAGCTGAGAGATAATGTGAGGAGACTATCTCTTCATCAGTTACAGGCTCTTTTGCTTGTGTTTGTGTATATGCACGCACACACGCACACACACACACACACACACACACACACCTACACAGACAGAAGTTACCTCCTAGTTAAACTTTGGAGGGACATGGATTTTTAAACCTCTAAACTGTGCCATTATGCTTTGCCCATTTTTTTTTAAAAAAAAAACCCATACTTTTAAAATACAATATCTCCTTTCTGGAGACAAACCACCAAAATCAAAAGTTTTCTTAATGTTACATGAGAAACTATTGCCAATATGATTAAGAGGAAACTCTAAGAAGATTTAAAAAGCTATAAAGATAAATTATTTGTATATTATTATTATTTACAAATATTATAATTATGTAACATAATATAAATTATATATAAAAAGGTATATTAAAAGATATATGCAAATGGCATATCTTATGCTATTTGTATATTAAAAATTAGTAATTATCAGCATAATTATTTTATTAATATTTAACATAATAAGATACAGTAGAATTAGTAATAAGTATATTATTTGTATAGTATGTGATATATCTAAACATATATTAGGCACATATGTAACATATATTAAAATTATATACATACACATACATATATATATTTAAAAGACCTTATGAAGAAGACTAAGCCCAGTTATGCAGAGAAAACTTAGTATGATGAAGACAAGTGAAATGTCCCTAATCCTATAATACTATAAGGATTATCCCAAATACTAGTTGCATTGCGCTATTTATAATTGTTTATATTAGACAAATGCAACAGCATTCATTGAACTTTTCAAAGTTCTCATTGTAAGTAGAATAATTCAAGAAAAGTTCTATAAGACAGAATTAATGAAATATGATCTTTATGGTTTCTATTGCTTTGATAAAACACTATAATCAAAAGCAACTTGGAGAGGAAAGGATTTATCTCCATTTCATGTTCCAGCTACAGGCCATCATAAAGGGAAGTCAGGACAGGAGCCCATCGAAGAATGCTGTTTACTATCTTGTTCCTCACGGCGTGCCAACCTGTTTTTGTTGTTGTTGTTTGTTTGTTCGTTTGTTTGTTTTAGACTATCCAGGACCACCTGCCTATGGGTTGCATACCCACAATAGATTGTACCCCTCCCACATCAATCATCAACTATGAAAATGCCCCACAGGCTTGCCTACAGTTCAGTCTGGTAGGGGCATTTTCTCAGCAGAGATTCCTTCTTCCCAAATGACTGTAGCCAGCTCAGCGCTTCATGTGGTATATTATCTTTTATAATCAACATTTTCACATAGGTAAAACACACTTATTACATGTAAAAAATTGTTGTATTAGGTTTCTGGCCCAGACTTTCTGGGCCTGGACCAGAGGTTTGACCGGCAGTCTGGCAGTCCAGCAGAAGCACTCGCAGTCACACAGAGACACACAGATGCTTACATTAATTTTCCACTGATTGACCTAGAACTCAGGCATATAACTTGCTAGTTCTGTCATCTGAACTCAACCCATCTTGTTCAGTCGTGTAGCTCAGTACCTTTTCTCAGAGTAGCATTTCAATTTCTTTCCTCTGTGTTTCTTGGCATCTGCATTGTCTCTCTGGCGGCTCTGTGGCGTCTGTCTGGTGTCTGTGTCTGTTCTTCTTGTAGCCAGAGTTTTCCCAGTCTGGTAGCTCCACTCACACTTCCTATCTGCCTTCAGCCAATCAGCCTTTTTATTAACCTAGCAGATGGGACAGTTATTTATGATGTAATAACATAACCTCACTACAAAAAATAATTTAGTGATTATCATTAAAGCTTGTATAAAACTCATAAAACAACCATCATCGACAAACAGGATATCTGCTGCTAGATAGCGTCCCCTAGACAGGACAGGTAAAATGCATCCATGGACTCTCAACAGTAATGACAGTACCAGTTGACATACCCAAGTAGATGCGGGAAAGTTCATAAGATTTACCCCTAGATGAATAACTGCAGGTGGTCAATGACTGCTGATAAGGAGAAAATCAGTTTGCTACAAGGGTGAGTTCTAGGCTACTAGGTCCAATCCCAAGTGTTCAGCCCTGGACACATGTACTAGAATGCTAGACATGATAGTGTTATGTCCACGTCATGAGCCCCCTTCCCCGACATCACCAGGAGTCCGAGTTCATGTGCAAAAGCAAGTAGCCTTTATTGCAAGCTCAAGCTTAGCTCTCTGTTTCTACATAGCACAACGGTTGGATCAGGGAGAACATCGAACTCTGCTGAGACAGGGTTTTTAAGGAGTAAAGGATGGAGGTGGGTAGGGGAATTCTGGATTCAAATGGGACTTGAACTCCTGATTGGGCAGGAGTGAGGAAACAGAGGTTTTGTCAGGGATTGGTACTGGTGTTGCTGCAAGGAAATTGGTAACGTATATACAAGTGATGTAAGTTATCCTTGGGGCACTTCGTACTTGTTTGTCTCAATTCTGTTTGGTTCCCCACAAGGTATAGTCTGTGGCTTTTCCTGGTTATTGTAAGTAAAGCCTAGTCCCAGTATTGTTAGTCTGTAGCCTGTCATGGCTGCACTGATATTAATTTAGGCCTCTTCATTACCCCCTCTACAAGTAACTAGAGAGAACACAATCATGGGTTCTGTGTATCCAGGAGTTCTAGGGGATGATATTGAGATGGAAGGGCCATTATATTTCAAAATGATAAGCAACAGGTTTTCCCCAAAGGGTATTTGCCTTTGACTTAGCATTTTCAGCTTGTTAAGGGAACAGGGACAACATATTTTCTTTCTTTTTTTTTTTTTTCTCTCTTCTTTATTTTGTATTTAT